>JAAXOA010004699.1:0-10030 GCA_036561885.1 Salina celebensis
AATGCACCAGAGGACGGGGTATATAAGGCGAGGTTTTCGTGCAGCTTCCTCAGTTGTTCAGTTGTCGTGGTTGAGGAAGGTGCGTGCTCCTAGCTCTGTCTCCGTGAATTTACAAGTGTAAAAAATTTTGTGTAAAAGTTTGGGTAATTTAGTTAACTTTCAGAGACGTAAGGCTACCATTCATAAGCCAAAGTTTTGCTTCCTATTATTTTTATTTATCGTGTAGTCAGAGTGTGAAAAACATTATTTGGGACTTTGAAAGTGATTGCCATAAACTAGCCAAAGTTTTGTTTCCCAAATAATTATTTTGGTAACTTGAAAAACGTTATTTAATTCTATTGTAGTGTAGTTTACATTTGGTGATTGTTTATGCAGTTTAAGGGACTTTGTTGACATTTGGCAGGTTCGATTATTAAGCAGGTTCCTAGTGCAGTTTTTACAACTTGTTTGATTGTGTACGACTGCTGAGTTATCTCTATTATGGTATGTTATAAAATCCAAGCTATAGCTAAATATTATGGGACTATCCTAACTTGTTGTAATAATGCCTGTAAAATGTCTGAATCTATGTAGGCAGTGAACTGTAGAGGAGGTCCACTACTAGGGCCAGAGGAACTAACGGATAAAAACGGGTTTATGAAGCAAGATTTACAACGTGTTCTTAGAGTGGTTTCGGGAGACGTTGCTGTAAGTGAGGAGCTCTACAAGTACATGTATGGTGGTCATCAGCAGGTCACGATTGGAGAATTTCGCTCGATAGCAAGAACTCTTATGAACGACATGGACCGGGACACCTTGGGACCAGAACAAGCCGTTGGGGATGGCATGGTTAGTAAAACTTATATCTCTCTACAAAAGCATAAAAATATCGTGTTTACAACTCAAAATTGGATACATACATGTTTTCTCCTTTTAGTACACTGTTTGGCGGCATTTTGGAGATGTTTTCAACCCTGTAATGCAGTTTCCTGTTGCTGCATTTTTTGCTGAACCTGTGGTTAAGGACATGATTGAGAAGAGTCAAGAAGTGGAGATGATGATGGAGAAGAATAACAACGCACAAGGATTCAATACTTTTCCACCAGAGGTAAGTGAAGCCATGTCTTTACATAGCAACGTTTCTTTGATGGACGCGTCTAAATATTCGTGTGTATTAAATTTTGTTGTTGTATGTGTAGATTTGGGCCAAAATTATCGAAACAATGGACAACCCCTACGACGTGGAAAACTTTTGTTTGGCATATGAGTGTGCTCGTCCTCTTGTAGACTCTCACTTGAAGAAACTAAAGGAAAAGGAGGTATGAACACCACAACTTTAGTATAACAACTTTTACGAAGTTCATCTGAATGAGTTATAACTACAACTGTATGTTTCAATTTGTTTAACAGGCATTACTACTTGTAATGCAAAGTGGATTTATAAGTGGCAAGAATGGGTTGAACATGCGGCTGGTTTCTAAAAAGTGGCGCGGAATCGTGGACGAGTTTTACAGCAGACCCCATGTTGGAACAACATGCCTTCCTAGCTATTACTTCCCTACGGTGACCATCGAAGTGCCATTGGATGAAGCACGAGCCAAAAGAATTCAAGAGTTTGCTGAGAACCAAGACTGTCAATTTGTTGGTGGGCGAGTTTGGCTGGTGGTGCGCAAAACTGGCGATCCAGTAAAAAGCCCAATAGAGGATGACTCATTCCAGTCCATTTGTAAACGTGTTACAATGTTGACCGTAGATTCCTACTCTGATGACAAAGATGAAATACTTGACATATGTCACCCGTGGCTTCGCCATATGTCCAACGTGAAGTCCATTTCAATGACATTGGACGTTCCTCGACAACTCTTGCTTTGCTTACCAAGTTTGGAAAAATTGGAGATTATTCAGACGCAGAACGGCGATGAAATGTTTGAGGAACCCGAAGATGAGCACGATGACGTTGATTGGTTACAGGTCTTGCAAAGCTGCAAATTTAATCTGAAAATTTTCCAGTGCACCGTGCTTACAAATCAAATGCGAGATGCCGCCAATCAAGTGAAGTTTGAGAGCCTTGAAGAGCTTCATGCACGTAGATTTTCATCGGGCTTTGTGCTAGACACAATGCTTTCCATTCGTCATGAAGAGATTGAACTTCCCAAGCTTAAGCGTATTGCAGTACCCATTTTTTTTGATGCAAGGTTAAATACGTGGGGAGAATGGGCATTACCGGAGCTGTTAATGGAAGCTAGCAACAACCTTGAAAACCTGCAAGAAATTCAAATCTTACGTGTCTGCAACTTTGCAAAGATTTATAAATTTGATCCACGCATTTTAGGTAAAGGATCTCGCAATGTCCAAAAATTGGTGTTGGAGGTTAACGGGGAACTTGATTCGGATTTCCTTCAGTGGTGTTTTACTTTGGCTCGTGTTTGGCCGTTTCTTCGATTCCTACAGATTTGCAACCGGACCTATTTACAGATATCTTCTAACCCCAATATGGCGTCAAGGGATAATCGGGGGATAAGACGACAATTCCTGTATAATAAACGTGCTAATGCCTGGGAAACGTGCTAAGTAGATCAAACTGAGCAAAAGTTTACAAAATGATGTAAAAAATGTAATTGAAATAGATAACTTTGTACAGTAAGAAAATTGGTTAATATAATGTGGTGTACAAAATGCTGAGTGGTTGTCACTTTATTATTATTTTTGTTGTCAATTGTATGAAAGTTAGTTTGTATAATTAAGTGTTTATTCCATTATTACTATTCTTGTATGTTGTTGGAGGAATGTC
The DNA here is from genome assembly GCA_036561885.1 of Salina celebensis. NCBI lineage: Eukaryota > Metazoa > Arthropoda > Collembola > Entomobryomorpha > Paronellidae > Salina > Salina celebensis. Next base: position 2,771 of record JAAXOA010004699.1, read on the forward strand.
TTATGAGCGAGTACTCTAATGTGTAGGGTTAATGCGGGGAAGGTCCAATGCTTGGATATACAAAATATTACCAGATTGTTAACAACTGTTGTTTTGAAGTTTTTTTTTGAATCTTTTGAAAAAATAAACTGCTTTTGAAAAAATAAACTCCTTTTGCTCTACCAATTAAATCGTATGAAAGAATCGTATCGATCAAGTTTTATTTTGTTAGATTTATGATTTATCTCACTTGAATATTCACCCTTTAGAGCATAGATATTCAACCTAACTAACCATAATATATAAAATCAAATGAGTCATCCAGTCAAAAATTTAGGTGGGCACAAAAACCTTGTGCAATGTAATCCAGAGGGTCGGACGTCAAAGCACTTGGACATTTTTCTGTTTGAACTATGATGAAGCAAGGGAATATATTGTTTAAAAAACCCCAAAGTTTCAGGGTGTAACGAGCAACATAAACACATGTGTATGTATTATGGCCATTTGAAGCGTGGAATCCGGCAGTCTGGAGTCCGTAGGGTATATAAGGCGAGTACTCCCGTGCAGCTTTCTCAGTTGTACAGTTGTCGTGATTGAGGAAGGTGCGTGCTGCAAGCTCCGTCCATATTCTTTCCAATTGTTTAAATTTTGTGTAAAAGTTTGTGTAGTTTTCTGAATTTTGAGAGAGGTTAGGCTGGCATAAAGAGGCCAAAGTTTTGCTTCCTAACATATTATTTTGGTAGTCAGAGTGTGAAAAACATTATTGTGGACTTTGAAAGTGATTGCCTTCAACGAGCCAAAGTTTTGTCTCCCAATTTTTTGATTTGGTGTTGTCAGAGTGCGAAAACTATTATTGTGGACTTTGAAAGTGATTCAGCTGCCATAAACTAGCCAAAGTTTTGTTTCCCAAATAATTATTTTGGTAACTTGAAATACGTTATTTGTATTGATTGTTTGGTAGTTTACATTTGGGGATTGTTTTTTGTAATGTAAGGGACTTTGTTGACATTTGGCGGGTTTGATTTTTAAGGAGGTTCCCTAGTACAGTTTTTACAACTTGTTTGATTGTGTACGACTGCTGAGTTATCTCTATTATGGTATGTTATCAAATCCAAGCTATTGCTTAATATTATGGGAATATCCTGACTTGTTGTTAATAATGCCTGTAAATTGTGTGAATCTATGTAGGCAGTGAACTGGAAAGGAGGTCCACTGCTGGGGCCAGAGGAACTAACGGACACAAACGGGTTTATGAAGCAAGATTTGCAACGTGTTCTAAGAGTGGTTTCGGGAGACGTTGCTCTAAGTGAAGACCTCTGTGAGTACATGTATGGTGGTCGGCGTGGGTTCGAGTTTTTTGCACAATTTCGCCGGATAGCAAGAATTCTTATGAACGACATGGACCCGAAAACATTAGGACCTGAGCAAGATGTTGTGGCTGGCATGGTAAATAAAACTTATATTATCTTTACGAAAGCAGAAAAAATATCGTGTATACAACTCAAATTTTGACTCATACATGTTTTCCCATCTTAGAACACTGTTCGCCAGCATTTTGGAGAGCTCTTCAACGATACTACTCTGGTTCCTTTTTGGATTTATCCTGAACTTCGGGTTAAGGAAACGACCAAGAAGAATCAACAAGGGGAGCAGAACATGCAGAAGAAACCCCGCGGACAAGGATTTGACACTTTTCCACCAGAGGTAAGTGAAGCAATATCTTTTAATAGCAACGTTTCTTTGATGGACGCGACTAAATGTTCATGTGTATTAAATTTTTTTGTTTTAGCTTTGGGCCAAAATTATCGAGACAATGGACAACCCTTACGACGTGGAAAACTTTTGTTTGGCATATGAGTGTGCTCGGCCTCATGTAGACTCTCACTTGATGAAACTAAAAGAAAAGGAGGTATGAACACAGTTTTATGAAGTTAGAAGTTATTGGAAATTAGTGATATAACTATGTATGTTTGAATTTGTAAAACAGGCCTTACTACTTGTAATGCAAAGTGGATTTGTCAGTGCCAAAAATGCGTTGAACATGCGGCTAGTGTCCAAACAGTGGCGCCGAACCACTGACGAGTTTTACAGCACACCCAACGGTAGGACATCAAGCCTTATAAACTATTACTTTCCTACGGTGACCATTGCACTGCCATTGAATGAAGCACGAGCCAAAAGAATTGAAGAATTGGCGCAGAACCAGGACTGTCAATTCGTTGGTGGGCGAGTTAGGCTGGTGTTGTGCAAAACTGTCGATCCAGTACAAAGCCCAGTTGAGGATGACGCATTTCAGTCCATTTGTAAGCGTACTACGAATTTGACCGTACTCCAGTGTTCGTATAACCACGCCGAAGCTCTAAAATTTTTTCGCCCGTTTCTTCGCCATATGGAAAACCTGAAGTCCATTTCATTGCCTTGCTTCGTTCCCCAAGAACTCTTGCATTACTTACCAAATCTGGAAAAATTGGAGTTTATTCAAACGGACAACGCTGCTGAGGACTACTGGCAGCACTATGCCGACGATGAGACTGAAAGAGGGGTTAATTGGATCCAGGTCTTGCATAGCTGCAAATCCAGTCTGAAAATTTTCAAATGCCACGAGTTTACAAGTGAAATGCTACCCCCCAACCAAGTTAGGTTCGATAGCCTCGAAGAGTTTCATGCAACAAAATTTTCATCGGACTTGTTGCTAAACGCATTGCTGCTTATGCGTCCCCATGAGATTGAACTTCCTAAACTTAAGCGTATTCGTGTGCCCATTTTTTCGTTTAATCGAAACAACGATTGGCATGGCAAGTGCATATTTCCTGAGGTGTTAATGGAAGTGAGCAACAACGTTGAAACCCTGCAAGAAATTCAAATCTTAAATGTCGGCAACCACGGAAGGAGAAATGATTATTGGATTCAGAGTCGTCCAATTGATCCACGCATTCTAGGTAGAGGATCTTGTAATGTCCAAAGTTTGACGTTCGAGGTTTCCGGGCCCTTTGATTCGGATTTCCAGCAGTGGTGTGTAAATTTGGCTCTTATTTGGCCATCTTTGCAGTTCCTGCAGATTTCCAAGTATAGAGATGTTGGGATGGGTAGAGACACATTCCGATATAATAAACGTTGTAATGCCTGGGAAAATGTACAAGCTTGCCAAATGCGGTTAAGATGGTAAATGAATTAGACAACTTTGTATATAAGAAAATTGGTTAATGACATGTGGTGTACAGAATGACGATGGGTTGTTACCTTATTCTTCGCATTATAAATTGTTTGAAAGTTAGTTTGTCTATTGTTATTATTATTATTATTCCATTATTTATATTATTGTATGTTGTTGGAGGAATGTCGATTGAGTGAGTACTCCAATGTGTAGGGTTAAGGCGGGGAACGTCCAATGTTTGGACAAATTACCAAACAAATTGTTTACGATTATTATTTTGGTTTTTTTTTCTATGAATATTTTGGACAAATAAACTCATTTTTCTGCTTTACTATACCTCAACTGTATAAAATGCTTTGTTGCTCTTAAGTTAGTTTTCGACCATCATACATACTTATCCGTTACTGGCGTGCACATTTAAACTAACTGAGCATATGAAATAAAATGTAAAGCGTCATCCAGTGGAAAACTTTGGAAGGGTGGCTTAAGAATTTGTTCAAATGGGTAGATGGGGTCAGACGAGGGAGCGTTTTCACAATTTTGTTTGTTTAAATGATGTTAACACAAATTTGTGAAAATCGTTCCAAAATAAATGTAAGGAATGATTTTGAGGAGAGATTCACACTTAAACTTAATGCATGGGTTTGGACGTCAAAGCTCTTGGAAGTGTTTTTTGTTTGAACAATGTGGAAGCAAGGAAAAAATTTATGAAAATCCTTCCAATAAATCAGGGGGACAAACAAACTACACCAACAAGTACTTTTGCTATTCCTAGCTATGTATTTCAAGTGTCAAGCCATCGCTAACGTGGAATACGTATTGTAACAATTTGAATCGTCAAAAAGCTCGAATCCACCCAAAAGCTGTCGAGAGTCCAGAGGGTATATAAGGCGAGGACTCCCGTGCAGCTTCCTCATTTGTGCAGTTGTCGTGGTTGAGGAAGGTGCGTGCTCCTAGCTCCGTCTCCGTGCATTTACAAGCGTTAAATATTGTGTAAAAGTTTGTGTAATTTAGTTGACATTGTGAGACGTTAGGCTGCCATAAATAAGCGAAAGTATTGCTGCCCAGTTTTTTATTTGGTGTAGTCAGAGTGTGAAAAACATTTTTTGTGGACTTTGAAAGTGATTGCCATAAACCAGCCAAAGTTTTTTTCCCCAATTTTTTTATTTGTTAGTCAGAGTGTGAAACACATTATTTGTTGAGTTTAGGAGTGATTCAGCTGCCACAAACTAGCCAAGTTTTGGTTCCCAAATTATTTTTTTGGTAACTTGAAAGTAGTAATCTTATTTGATTGTTGTGTAGTTCAGAATTGGTGATAGTTTATGTAATTTAAGGGACTTTGTGAACATTTGGCAGGTTCAATTGTAGTGGGTTCGTTGCGCAGTTTTTACACTACAACTAGTTTGATTGTGCGATTGCTGACTTATCCCCATAATGGTATGTAACCAAATCCAAGCTGTTGCTTATTCAGCTAAATATTTTGTGCCTTGTAGTAAATAATAAAAAATATCTAAAATTTGTTGAAAATGTGTAGGCAGTGAACAGGAGTGAACGGGAACTAGCGGAGGCTAGGGACTTTATGAGGCAAGATTTGGACCTGGTGCTAGAAGTGGTTTCGGGTGATGTTGCTTTAAGTGAGGAGCTCCACGAGTACATGCATGGGCCCCAACGTGGGATAGATTTGGCAGAGTTTCGTTGGATAGCAGAAGATCGTATGAACCGCTTCTACCACCCTAATTTGGGACCAGAACAAGGCGTTGCAGCTGGCATGGTAAACAAAAATTATATCTCTATACAAAAGCATGAAATGTCGTGTCAACAATTCAAACTTCTGACACAAACAATCTTTATCCTCATTTAGAACACTGTTCGACAGCATTTCGGAGACGTCTTTAAGGCGACTACGCACTACCCGTTTGGGATATTTGCTGAACCTCGGGTCATGAAAACAATTGAGAAGAACGAGCAAATTGCTAGGTCGGCTATATACTGGAAGGGTGATGAGGACGAAGACGATAATCATCTTTACTTTGGAAGCGTAAGTGTTGTGTTATATTTATTTCTGTTTGTAGTGTCGTTTTGTTAAATTATGTTGATGGCTGTGTTTTTATATTGATTGTAGGGACGGCACGAGGGAGGAGAAGACCGACCAAATGGACCAAGAAAACTCAATGATCATCAGGTTGTCTGTATGTTAATTGCAGTTGATAGTTGTCGGTGGCGTGGTTCGGACTGGAATAACTGGTCACTTATTTTGCGGAAAAGTGGGGTAAACTTGTTTATATTATTATTATTCTCTCAAACTCATCATCTTGTTTGTTTTGCCTAGTTTTGCTAAGTTTTGAATAATGTTTTGGTTATAGTTGGACGAGGAAAACTGGAAGGCAAAGAACCTGAAGGAAAGATACGAAAATCTATGTTCTGGTAACATTTTTACCGTTAGTGCTTTCAAAAGCCTCGTGGACAGCGACTATGATTGGTATAGGTTTGAGCGACATGATGATCCCCAGGATGAAAGGGACGATGAAACAAAAGTAGTGGACAACATGCCCTTGATGCGCAGCAAATTCATTGTAAGAGTCGAAGAATATGTGGTAAAAACTTAAGTTTTCGTCATACTTTTAACCAAACATTTTTGTTTTTTTTACAATGTTTGCAGCCTTTATCAGGTGGAACTATGCAACCGGCAACACGTCCATCTGGAAATCGATTGCTTGACCACTACAGTGAATACGGAGCGCAATCACGTATTGATCATGAAAACCGAATGTTGGAAGTCATGAGAGCAAGCAAGGGGGTATCGGATGACCAATGGCGGCGATTAGTAATGGCTGACAAAAATGAAAACCAACCATTGATCACCATGAATCCACTTATTTGGAAAGGCTTATTTGAGCGAGAAATAGTAAGTAAATACACATAATACTAAAGTATACATTTATTAAGTAGCGGATGAAGACGCTACTTTTGCAAATTTCAGTTTGCGGTTTATTTGTTATACGCTTGATTCATGGCAACAACTTGTGTTTCAGGGTCATACCGAGATGTCCGGGGAAGACATCAAGAAGGCTTTTTGTGCATACGTCCTTCCAAGAATTCGTCTGGAGTTTGGGGCGGAGGGGCAAACGTTTAGGCTGGAATTAACCACCGACGACCCTTACGACTCTAACGGGGGAAACTTGTTAACTACCATCTTCTACTCGATGACTGAAATCAGTAATTTGGGGGTTGTTAGGGCGATTAAGAAATTACTAGAGGGAAAGGTCCTCTCGTCAAGGATGTCTGATCCTCTTGATTATTGGGCTAAACATTTCATGACGGGTCTGGGGAAAACCGAAGGTGATCCTGTGGGGCGACAAATTTTGTGTGACAAGAGAGTATTCCAGGAGTTATATTCTACTTGGATTGAGATTCCTGAATATTTTAATTATTAATACTAGTTAGTAATATTTTTGTGTGTAGTTTTCCTTCAAATGTCTGTTTTTATATATCAACATGTATAAACGGTTTCTATTGTATTGGTATTGTAAATGATATTAATAAAAAATTCAAAAAAAAAAAAAACATTGCCAGACAAATTGGAACTGCCTTCTCGTGGCGTCTGGTGTAAGTACCATCACAATTTTGAAAATGGTGGGAAACTAAATGTTCCAAATCTTACATATGCACATAAATAAACTGACTTTCGTCTGAAGGCGATTTCTAGAGGAAAACTTGTTGCTGCTTGAAAAATACACATTACTGGGAAACTAAAATTATACTTTGGTGAACCAAATGTTATTCAGGAAAAAATGGGCAACCATATACACACCAAATATTGGTCTCCAAAAATATTATATTGGTTAGCAAACATTTGTGTACGAAATTTGTTGCCGAACTGGAAACACCAATTATTGGTATCCCAAAATATTATTTTGGTTAACACATATTTGTGTAATAAAATTCGCTGCCCACTTTAAAACACCAAATATTGGTCTCCCAAAATATTATTTTGGTCAACACATATTTGTGTAATAAAATTCGTTGCCCACTTGAAAACACCAAATATTGGTCTCCCAAAATATTATTTTGGTTAACACATATTTGTGTAATAAAATTCGTTGCCCACTTGAAAACACCAAATATTG
>JAAXOA010004700.1:0-10028 GCA_036561885.1 Salina celebensis
CCCATGTCTAGGCATATGAATCCAAATGGGACGAGTCTTGCGTAGTTGTCATTTCCAGTGGAGTTTCCAGCCCGGCATAAATGTACTAAATATGAAAACGCAATTTTACTTATTTATCTGGGAGTAACAGCATTTTTGAAGAGAACTCAATTTAAAAGCATAAAACACACTTACAAACTAGTGGATTATTAACCATGTCTTTGAATTTGACGCAGAAGCTTATATCATAGTCAAGGAGTAGGTCAGGGCTCGACTCACGGACAGTACCGTCACTCGCTGTGTAGTAATTTGACTGAATGGTAACATTTCCGCTGGGAACATAGCCAAACAATTGCCCCATGTAGAGTATTCTAATTACGAATTCACCAGATTTGGGAACTTCGTCCGTTTCCTAATTAAAGTTTATCATTGTAAGGGGGAATTAAGTAACCAATTACTGGAAGTAAAAGTTTTGGTTTAGTTTAGATATCTTCTTTAATCCTTACGAAGTTTTTGAGCAATTCAAAGTGGACGGACATATCCGCTTGTTTTTCAGTATCAAATGGAATCACTTGTGGACGGCATGGTCGAGGGTTGGAGTCTGCTGGACGCTTTTGTTGGTGAAACTTGAATCTCTCCTGGGCGCTGCGAACCGGATTGTGAGCTGAAGCCCGGTTTTCATCTCCATTGTAAACTGCGTCATTCACATTCAGCATTTTTAAAACGAAAGCTTTTATCGAAGGAGGGAACTAGTTCTTCTAAATATTCAAGTAGCAAAACTACTTTCTACAAAACTACTTTCTCTGATGAAAGTTATGATTTGAGAATGGGCTTAGAATAATGTAAAACAAAATCTACTGTGGAAGTGGAAACATTTTAACAATTGTATCTATAGCATTCGATTATCTTCGACGATCTGATTAGCTTTGAATTCGCTGACAGCCATCTCGTAATAAGTTGTAAAATATTCAACAAAGCTTGCTTGTTTGCCAGATACAATTTGCGGAATTGGGATGCTTTTTCTCTGTTACATTGCATTAGCTCCCGTGAAAGAAAACATGTAGCGTATGGTTTACATGGGAAAACGGTTTAAACTAGTTCTCGTTGTTTCAAAACTTGTAAGAACTAGATGTAGTTAGAAAGCGTTCAAAGCAGAAGTTTTGTTTGGAAACTCTGTATTTCACAAGTATTTCATGCAATTTCCATTTCTACGTACCATTTTCCGGAATCCTTTATTTGGCATCGCTTCCAGAGTCTTTGCAACGCACAAAATACTAGTTTCGCATCAAGCCAAGTTAAACCTACAAATAGGCATACTTTTTTNCATTTCTACGTACCATTTTCCGGAATCCTTTATTTGGCATCGCTTCCAGAGTCTTTGCAACGCACAAAATACTAGTTTCGCATCAAGCCAAGTTAAACCTACAAATAGGCATACTTTTTTGCGTGCGTGCTTAGGTTGGATCTTCCTGGGGGAACTGACATCAAAGCAGGTTTTTTATGTAACAAACATCCAATACAATTAATGTAAGTGTATGTATTAAGGTTGCCTAAAACTGACAGATTATTAAAAGTATGTTATGAAACTGCGAAGAACCCGAGTGATTTCAACTTGAGAGTTTGCCTGGTTCATATGAGACCTTCATGAAATGAAGGCTATTCAACCAATAAGATGCTTACGTTGCAGTTCAAAAGACTTTTATTTGCATTTCCTCTTTGCGATGTCAATCATTCTATTCATAACTCTAGCTGGTGGAATTTTCCCGAAAGACAACACGAGTAAGATGAGTGACAACATTCTTTTGAAGTTTCAGTTTCCACAGAAGAAATCCAAAAATGATAATGAACAACGACTACCATAATAGGAATGACAACAGCAAAGGCCGTGCTCCATCCACCATCATCATTTGTATGAGGAGCTGTCCAAAAAGTTTTCAAATGAATCAAGATTACGTGCTAAACTTAGACTGAAATATTATACTATCGTAAATCACCCTTATAATGGATGGTAAAAAAGTTCAGTAGCCTTCTTGAGGAAATCCCCTCTAAACTTACCTTCCACAAAAATCTGGAAAGTTTTTACAGTTTGACCTACTTCATTCTTGGAAATGCATTTGTAGGTGCCTTCGGTTTGAAACGTGACCCTTTTGAAGAGAAGCCCTGACGTGCCGTTTTGATTCCACATTACCATACTCCGGGGAACATCCTTTGTTATCAAGAAGAAAGTGTAAATGTAAATGTAGGCAGTATGCAATCTATCGGATTAATTTAATTAGAGCTTTCAACCATTCACCTCATCATTTCGCATCCATTTAAGCTTGGCTGGAGGCTCAGAAGTCGTAACGCACTCCACAATTTTATCAGTTTCATTAAACGAAAAGGTGAGGTTCTCAACGTGATTCCCAAGTATGACAGGAGTCTGGGATGCTGGAAAATCAGTGATAAACACGTGAGAATTCAATATATAGAATTAAATAGGTGTGAGAGATTAACAGTGGGGTTAGTCGGTCGAAAAGATAAATCAAATATCCGGCAGATACATAAAACGTAATTAGCAGATGGAAAAGTAAATATTAAAGAACTTACGCCTCACTGTTACCGCTAAACTCTTGGAAATCCATTCTGTCGAATTCCATACGGGAGCAAAGCAAATTACCTCAGACAAATTAGAATGGAGTCGTAAATAAGTAGAGCGTATTCCATGCAGACGAGGATCCGTATCTGTTGTCATTAGTGCTTTGGTGCGCAAAGAAATCAGGGCCGTCAGTGTCCCCAATTAGTGAGGATTTGCAAGGTTTTTAATATATAAAAAGTTTTTTCGTAAACAAACTGATGATTCAAAAACATTTCATAAATAACAAATGGTTATTTTCCACTTACAATCAAAATACGACATTGACCCGTTTGTGTACTTGATTCCCCATTTAATTCCGTCCGAGAAGTAGGAATGGAGTGTTTGGCAAGTTACAACAACAAGTTGCCCGTTATAGTATGGAGGGGCGGAATGGAACATTACATGAACCATATTCTTGGGGTTTATTTCCGCCCAATTGAAGACTCCAATAACAATCAACACCATTAGGAGACATCGTTGCATTTCAATCATTACATTTTATGACGTATTCATAAAATACCTGCATTTATGGACTCCTCATTGGGTGTCCAAAATTCGGTGTAAACATACGTAAACACGTCAATTCCACTGCCTACGCATCGAACCAAGCCAAAATCCCTGGGATAGATGTTCTCGGCAATGCAGCTGCCATTAAAGGAAGATCTTTTCAGTACACTTTTTGAACCAGCCAACTGTACATAAAAGGCATGCTCATAAAAATTGTGGTTTGCATAAGGGTTTGTTATTGACATAAAGCCATTCTTCATTAATTTTGCGAGTACCGAGAACATGCTTTTTTCATACATCTTGCAGATACTGGGGTTGGAGCAAAATAATAAATGCATTCTTGTTGGCTTTTCATCCGTCCTACCACAACATAAAATTTGTTCGGTTGCTTGGTCAAATTCAAACACAGTTCCACGGGAAAGTTTCTTGCGAAAGCATGGTTCCTTATTCGCATGAAAGATCTAATGGAAAAAATTAGTTATGCATTCATTGTTTAGTAACATTCTATACCGCGTATTAACAAACATGTCTTTGTATAAACAAAGTATCATTTTCTATCAAGCTTTCTTAGGAAGCTTTTGATGTGGCTGAGCCGGTGACCGTAATGGACGAGGACATGGTTTTAGATCAACTTTGTGCAAACGTGATCCACAAGATGATTTTCACCTGACCATAAAATTACACAAAACATTAAATACTTACAGCTTTCAGCCTTTGGTCCTTTTACCACAACCTCCAGCGAGTCACCTTCATCATCGTCATTTTGCAGTGAACAGCGATACCTACCTACTACGTCAGCACTGTTTTTATATGACAAGATAAAATCCTATTTGTGGATCAAATTGACTGGAAAGCAGGCTTTCAGAAAGGTTTTTGTATTCCTGAAAATAAGAATTATAAATGTCACATATTTTTTTGCTACCATTAGGCATAAATCAGGGTAACCTCATTTTATATAATTTGCTATACGAGATTCTATTGAAAACCCATTTTGTATCGTTTTACCCCGGCGATTTCCTTATGGAGTTGAATTACAGGTGAATTTGGTTGAGAGACATAACAAGGGATCGTTATAGATCTTGTAAATGTGCTATTACCCGGTTCTACTTCCAGTTTGAGAAGCCTTCCTCCTAATACCAGGAACGAAGCCGAGCTTCCTGACAAAAAAAAGTGGATTCAAAACAGTCACGTAAGCCGTGTCCTCATGACAACGAAATCAAACTTATTTACTTAACAGAATTTTCTATTGAACTAAAGTTACATTGTATTCTACAATACACTTCTAACGATTTTCCAACCATATACATTTGTATGATTTTTACCTTCCCAAAAGATAAATATGTCATTGGAGAGGTGGGCGTTTTGATTACTACTGCTTTTACATGAGTATTTTCCTGTAGCTTTATTAGATTGAGAAGAGATTTCCAGGGTTGCTATGAAAACATTGCTGGTTTTATCTACAACGCTGCTAGCGCGTCGAAAAGTTTTCATATGAATTCCATGCAAGTCTTCAGTCACATACTACGAAACAAAAAAGGAAAGCGAAATTCACATCTAATCGTAAGAAACATTTTTTTATGACAAACATCAAAAAGTACTCAGCAAATATGTTTCAATCGATATAAAGCAATGGATTGTAGGGAAAGAAAATGTGTCGATACCTGAGCGTTGTGAAACACCCATTCAACCGGGTATCCAGCTCGGCATTCAATAAGAACTGAACCCACGTGTTGGGAAAACGTAAACTCGTGAGATCTCAAACCGGAAATTTGTATTTCAGGTGTGTCAACTTTTTCATCCCAACCAGCAAATTGATCAACATCCGTCAAATCCAAGTAATCTCTGTCTGTGTCAGATATCCACTTTTTCAGTTTGATCTCCGGTAATGTGAAAACTTCACTGTGCACATTTGTTACGGAGTAACTCAAGATGACAAATACTGCGACAAGGATAACATGGTAAATAGGCAACTGTAACATGATTGGAAGTTTTTGTGGTTATAGATATTGAAGTCATTAAGCCGTGAAGGTAATAACTGTAATCGATGAATATTCGTCTTTCGGTGAAATAGTTCAAGCATATGCTATGCCTAAAATGCAAGTCTCAAGGACTCAAGATCAAATTTATTCTGCACTAATATGAAAAGCAAAAATAAGATATGGTTTTACGGAGAATTGGGATAATGTTGTTTTTTTTCGATATGTACAGTTTTTAAAAAAAAGTTCTCCGAAGCTATATTAAATGGATTTAGGACACAAACAGAATACACATTATTGGATTCGTCAACTTCCATCAAAAATGTTCTTGTATCTTGCATCATCATGACTCGTGACATAACATACCTAATGCCATTTTAAGACTTGAAAACAAAGTATCAGATAGGATTCTATATAAAATATACAGAGTATGGATGGATGTCAAAGTGTTTGCTGGCGAAAATTGTGACTTGGCATACACTTAAGTTCATACCAAATGTAATACATAAGTAAACTTTATGCTGAGTAGCTGTTATGGTTTATTTTGGAGGCTTGCAAAATGCAGATAAAATGCCTAGACCATTTTGAATATTACGTCCATGGCCATGTCACATGTGGTTTTTGAGTGATCTTTTAATGTCATAGACTTGGGAGGAAAATCTATTAGTATAAAGTCCTGGAAAGTGGAAAATGGTCGTTTGGAAATAAGACAACAAGGACAAAGGATACACTTTCGGCTTGTTTGAATTGCATATTTTTAACTACAGCTCGGCTTTGGTAGGGTCGAGGTGATCACAACAGAACAACCGAAAATGTCACAACCTTCACATCTAAAAATGAAGGCTTTTAAATAATTTCACAAACCCAACAACTGGAGATGGACATTGAGCATAAGTAGATTCTAAACCGACAGCAAGAAAATAGACCATAATATTTGTTTTTTGTGACCTCAGGCGTGTCACGAGAAATTTTATGTGTACGCGTGCATTAAAGTCTTCTTTTCTTTGTCCGCATGAATGGAATGGTTTAATACGTACTCGTTGTGAAGGCCTGATCCTTTTGAATTACTTGAAGCATTTTCAGATAACGATGGACTATAATCGAATGAAAAAATAGTAAACACATTTGAAAACTTTCGTAGTGGAAAGATTCAAATACCATCTTTGTCAACAAAGCAAATTAAATTTTACACAATTCGATATATTTATATGTTTAATGTTTATGCAATGTTTATGATATTCGTTTTTCACGTTTTCGTTTTCGACTAAAGTTTTTTCCTGATCAGATCAACGGAAAACTCCGTTGGTAACGTTGAAATGTGTATATCATGAATCATGATACACTACACAATATAGATTGCATATATTGTGCATAAACCAATGAGATCTTTACTTTTTAACCGTATTGGTGTCCAATTCCATTCCTGTTATATGTATGCTTAATGCTTACCAGTATTTGATTCTTGCCAAATAGTCTACAGAGGTTCTCACGTTCGCAAATTCTGTTTCATGAAACTCAATCAGAGGAAGAAACAGCATGAGCAACCCGACAAACCAAACTGCAGGTTCCGTGTCGGCTTGCCAGCAAGCCTGTTGGTTTAATACTGGCACGCCAGCACGGATGATATTTCGTATCCTATATGTACATGATCTTTGATGGTAAACCTTCACTTCGAAGCCAGAGTGCTTATAGTGTTGGTATTATGCTGGAATGCCTACTCTTTGTACACCAAACTCACAATACAGAAATCAGTCACCGCTTCTGCATTGTATTGACACTGGGTTGCCGACAAATGATGTTTGTCAGAATGACAGCACTGGTCTCTTATCTTATTAATATCGGATTTCATTCATAGGTTGTGAACATTCAGAACTGCACTCACACGACAACGAGTTTGTTTTTCATTTTTAAAAAGTTCTTCTGACCTCGCCAACGACAACCGACATGTTTTCGCTAGTCAAGTTTCTAAATTTGGAGTATGATTCTTTTGATTTTGTGCCAGCCACCTGGGTAAGAGAAATTAACGGCAAGTTGTACGTTCCTTATCCAAAAGAACGGACAACGAGTTTTGATTACTTAAAGCGGGGCAGTGACAGTCAACCGAAATCCAAATGGAAGGTGTGGGAAGTGGAAGTGATTAAAAACTTCGGTAAAATCACCACCTTATTTGTTTTGATTCTATAATCACAAGTACAATGGGCTTTAGTAAATGATTTAGTAAATAATATTATTCTTTCAAGATTGTCCTTGTAAGGCAGAGAAGGCGGCAAAAAAGTACGAAGAATCTTCTGACTTGGAGTCCGCCAGTGAGAACCAATCCAAACGTGCAAGGATCGTCCCGGAAACCGTTGAGACGTCTCCCCCGTCATTGTCACTCCTCCAGGCTAACTTGGCAACAAAAGGTGTGTGATTGACCAGAAAACCGAATCAATTGAACAGACAAAGATTGTTGTTAACCGGTCCCCTTTATTTTAAACAGAATTTGCTGAACCGTTGCCAGTCCAGGGCTCGACTGTGTCGTTGGGATTAGCTCATCCTTCGTATTCCTTCGGTTATCAAGGGGCGGTGGAGTTAAGTGGGACAGCACTCAATCGTGAGGTGTACAATGTCGCTTCAACTGATAGTGATCATCTTCCAACGGTTATTCTTGGAAATCTAGAGACTAATCAGCAGTGCACAGGACAGGCCGAAACACCACAAGCTTCTCACTCATCAGTGTTGTTGGAGTGTTCCAGTAGAGACATTGTTAACGTTATTCTTGAGGAACAACGAGCGTTTCAGAGAAAATCTCTGGAAAACCAACAGATTTTGATTGACGAGCAGCGGGAAGTAAAAGCTTTACTCGCCAATGTGTTGTCTCAAACAACTACTACTGTGAGCGTTTCTAAGGACAACCTGTTTGGCAAGTTACCGGTGAATAGCGAAAAAATCTTGAGGCTTTGGAGACAACTTTATCTTCGGACGAGGATTTTAATCGCCTGGTATGACAAACTTATATTTGTATGCTTTATCAAAATTATGCTTTGAAAAAATGCTTCAATTGATATAAACTGTCTCATTGTGTGAATGGTTAGGTGCAGTTTTTTGGACGTTTTAAAAGGCTTTCTTATTCCCAAACGACCATCGACATACTTAACTTTACACTTGACAAGGAGTTTTCACAACGTGTGCGCCTAACATCGACTAACGGCAACATTCCGTTTAAAGCCAGATTGCTTACCAACGCTATCCGGAGTAAGTTCAGAAATATTTACAAACAACGACAATCTTCTTCCATTCCAGTATCTAACTGGTTATGATAACTAATAACTAATGCTGGCTTACAGAAGCTGTACTTGACAACCACCCGGATATAACACAAAAAAACGTGAACGATTGCGTAGGTCGCTGGCTTCGAGGGACAGGTGATCGTGGACCCAAACGTCGGATTAGAAATGGAAACTCCAAGAAGAACAATTCAGAGAAGAGCACGGAGGTCAAGCGGAGTTGGCACTCAGGACAATCCGCAGAGCCACTCAGCTAAATCGGAGTAGAGTAGTGATATCAGCAAATCAAGTTTTTATTCGTCCAAGACAGTTGTTAACGCAGCCTCAAGAAACGGCATGTTCCCTGGTGTCTGACCCTGACCATGGTGTGTGTCAACATAGTATTAGTGAGATTAGTTCAGAAATTGTTATTAGTGCAAGTGATAGTAATCAGTGTGAAGATGTCGTTACAATTCAGGGCAATTTACGTAACAACAAAACTAGGCTACTGCAGGAATGGGCGGTTAAACACGCATTGACACAAGCTTCAGTTAACGATCTTCTTTTTATGTTGCGGCAGTGGTTGCCTACAGAAAGTTTTCCAAAGGACTCTCGAACCCTACGCAAAACGCCTAGAAAAATTAGTACAGTTAAACTGGCAGGTGGCGAATTCTATTACTTTGGAATAGGTCATGTTTTAGTAAAACTTTTGGAAGAAAAGTGTCTCAGATTCGCTCACAATGATACTACTATTACACTGAAGGTTGGAATTGACGGTTTACCAATGAGCAAAAGTTCAAAAATAGAATTTTGGCCAATTCTTTTCAAAGTCGACCAGGATCGAATTAGTGGAGTACATGTAGCAGCGATTTTTTCTGGTAATAGTAAGCCCAACAATATAGATGAATTTTTAGAAAGCTTTGTGTCTGAGATGAGGGACTTAGAGGCTATCGGCATAGACCATCAAGGAACAAAATATTTAGTAAAGATTAGGTGCATAGTGGCAGATGCCCCGGCAAGAAGTTTTATTAAATGTATTAAAGGACATTCTGGCTACTACAGCTGTGAGCGTTGCAGTCAGAAGGGAAAATGGAAACAAAAAGTAATTTATCCAGTTAATAGGTTAGGACAGTTATACACTGACGAAACGTTTCGAACACAGGAATATCAGAGACATCATACGGGTGAAAGTCCGCTCTTAATGCTAAATATGGGCATGATTACAAACATTCCTCTCGACTACATGCATTTATGCTGTTTAGGCGTGATGAAGAAACTGTTACTTAGCTGGGTGGAGGGCCCATTTAAATTACGGCCGAGAGATATAAAATCTATTTCAGAGCGAATTGAGGGTGTTTCGAAGCAGTTCCCTAGTAATTTTTGCAGAAAACCTCGTGCGTTGTCCGAAATTAGAAACTGGAAGGCGACGGAGTTCCGAACGTTTATGCTATACATAGGACCATTTGTTGTAAGGGACATTTTACCAAAAACAATGTATAAGCATTTTCTTTTGTTTCACGTTGCTATGTACGTGTTTTGCTCAACTAACTCAAGGGACTGGATAGATTATGGCCGGGCGTTATTAGATAGGTTGTGTTGAACCACGGAAAGCTGGACAATTTTAGTGCGTTTGAGTTCGAGAGTTTCATGGCAGTTTTAAAACGCATGGTACACACGAATAAACATCATTTAAAACAGATCGTTAGT
>JAAXOA010004701.1:0-10025 GCA_036561885.1 Salina celebensis
ATGGTAGAAGCATGGTTGAATCATGGTAGAAGCATGGTTGAATCATGGTAGAAGCATGGTTGAATCATGGTAGAAGCATGGTTGAAGCATGGTAGTAGCATGGTAGAAGCATTGTAAAAGTATGGTAGAAGGATTATAAAAGTATGGTAAAAGCATGGTAGAAGCATTGTAAAAGTATGGTAGAAGCATGGTAGAAGTATTGTAAAAGTATGGTAGAAGCATTGTAGAAGCATGGTAGAAGCATGGTAGAAGCATGGTAGAAGCATGGTAGCCGGCCCATTACGCGGGGAAAAGACGCATCATTTTTAAGCGGAACTGGCAAATGTAAATGCTGGGAAAAGACCACTGGGAAAAGACGACCTGGCAAAAGACTACTGGCAAATGTCGTGACACCAATCGCCATGCATGTAACTCATGAAAGGTTTCGCGGGTAGAAATTGAGTCTATTCGTTTGATTCGATAAAACAAACTCAAAGAAACAAAATGAAAGGGATACCCTTGAAATGGAATGGACAAGCCGTTTACATGGAATGAAATGAACTCCACAAAATCAACTTGAAATGGAAAATCCCTTATGCCGGTATGTTACGAGTATCATTCTCCATTTTTCCCGTCCTGAGACTTTGCTGGTTAGAGTAACCAAGTTTATATTTCTTGCGTTTGTCGGGGGTTTCGTAGAAAAATATTAAATGTTTGCTCAAATTGACACTAATATGTAGGTTATCTATTTACTCTGGGACACTGAAATTTGATACGACCAGTTTGGTAACTGTCACGTGTTGTTCGAAGTTTCGATCAAAATATATATTTTCACAAGTTTTTTGTAATTAGTACTTCGACTTCTATTTCAACTCCAAAGCAAGCAAATATTTCACAGGAATTTTTGAATGGTTGAAAATATTATTTTGAGGTGAAAAAGCCAAGGTCTTTTACAATATCATTGGCTTCTGTTTGCGAGTACCTTGAAATATAGTGACATTGGAATCCCGAAATTTCTTTTACACAATGAATTCATAAATATAAAAACCTAGAGTCTGGAAAACTATGGTTTCAGAACGCGACGAAAATTCAATGTACATACAATGGTTTACACATTTGTTAAACAAGTGTACTTCAGTATATACAATTATAATTTTAGTTAGTACATAGCCTTACACGTGCGACAGAAAAAGCACCGGTGCAATTAAAGTCCATTGGATTGGGTTGCGGTTGCTTTCTTCATAACTCCAGTCTCAATAAAAAAGTTCATGTATGATACATGGGGTTGGTATTGGTATCGAAACAGTGGTGTGTTCAGTTAGCTCAATGTCAGCAAACAAAAAATACTTGTCACTCATATTCAACACTTGCCACGGTGTAATTTGTAGATATCTAAGAGTTCCAGGAACCAAAAAACCTGGTCCTTGCTGAAAAACCTGCTTGTGGAATCGAGAGCAGTGGTCCTAGTTTCTTTCTAACTATTTTTCATTTATTTATTGAAATGCAATTTAGAGCATCTTACACTGAATAGGTACACGTTAACAATCCTAAAGATGATTCGACAATTATATCAATTAGATTAAGGAAAGTGTAATAATTATAAAAAACAAAACTTCAGAAAAGTATGGATTCACAGCCTCTACCTCAAACTTTCACCCAAACTGTCTTCTTTTAAAATTATGTCAGTTTTTCGTGTGACATTTACTATCCCAAATAATAAGGCAGTCATATGCCATTTTCGTTTGAATATAGGTGTGCTCTAAATGCAAAAGATATGTTATTTTCGCTTTTTGCTTTGTTACCAAAAATGAATGAGTTAATAAGAACTGGAATATTCCACATAAAAACAATTTTGATTTTATCTCTCGAGCACACCGTTGTGGTCAGCCTAGTGTATACTAAGGTCAAAGCGACATCATAATTGAATAACAAATTGAGTGGTTTTGAATGTTTGAAGTATTTTGATCATCCACTTTTGCTTCAAGGGTCAGAACCTTTTTGCGTTGCACTACCCTTGAAAACTTTTCATGTTGATTGTTTTTCAGTGTTGTGCTTTGAACTTAATAATACCGATCGGTAGCATCGATGCTAATCAATAAAATGAAAGTGAACTACTTTCTACTCCCATTTTCTTTTGGTTTCTGATATTTCTGCTTACAATCTCACCGAAACACGTTTTGTTTGTTTCTGATGACGCCGTTGATATATTTCTGATGCAAAACCAAGAAAAAAATAAATTATATTTACTCAGAATTGCTATGACGCACTTTTGAAACGCTCCGTTAAAATTCTGATCTCAGCACATCAAAAGAAATCGTGAGAAAACTCAGGTGTCTAGTCGGACTTCAGTGGGGAAATCTTTAGTTAGATAGTAAGTTCACAATAATACAAATACAATGGACAAATTTCAATGAATGTTTTAAATAAACTGGTGAAATATAGCCTACTGAAACCAATATTTCTTTACTTCACCGAATTTGAAAGGTTTTACCTCTCAATTTGATAAAAACATCCAAGGAACATGACCCCAAGTAATTCATGAAAAGCGTGTTTTTTTCCAGAATGCATGCATTCAGGTGATGTTTGGAAAGCCGCGAGCGCAACCCGAATCAATTTTATTTATTACTCACTGGAAAACTATAATTTTGTGTATTTGAAGCAGTTACATTCTGAAGGCATGTTGGAACATGTTTGTTTTGTATTTTCGTCACAACGTATTGCATAAATGTACAGAAATGTAGTAGAAGCTTGTCGAACCAAATGTGTTTAATGAAATCAAATTGATTATTAATGGCATGTCAACACATATCAACTTACCCAAGTTGTCAGTTGGAAAGTTCTGTTGGGCTTTACACTTACATATGTAAATAAGTACGATTGTAAGACAGATGTGGGTTGGCGTGGCCAGATAGCCACTTATTAAAGATTATATGAAGCATGCAGCAATTATTAAGGAGCGAAAGCTGCTTTATAGAATCGTCGTTGTTGTCTGTCCGTCTGTCTCTCCGTTCGCACGATATCTCAAGAACCGTTTATCGTATCACGCTGAAATTTTGCACACGTGTTCCTTATTTCAAAACGATCATAGGGTATCATTTTCAAGTCATTACGTTTTCACGTTACCAAGTTAATTGAACAATTAAAATTAACTTTAATGCTTCGTTAAAGGCGAAATTTTTTATTCGTTATTTCGATAGAACTGTTTGAGCTGATCATTTTTGTTCACTGACGTTATGTCTAATTTCGTGACGTTCTCGAGTTAACAGCGCAATTAAAGTTAAAGTAACGCCAACGTGTTAATATTTTAAACGTTTACCTAAGTTTACCATTTTAAACGTTTACTTCTGTTTAACGTTTAAAATGTTTACTCCTGTTTAACGTTTAAAACGGTTACTCCTGTATAAAAACGTTTACTCCTGTTTAACGTTTACTCATTGTAAGCCGTTTCTTTCGCTCCTTCCGTTAACCGTGCTTCGCGTTTTATTCATCAATTATCATCATAAAAGTTTCAATCAAACGCAAATCTATGTTCACGGCCATATCAAGATACCGAAGCAAACAGACCAGAATCTCGATATAAAGTCGTACTCTAAAACTGTTTAAGGCTGAACGGTAGGATTTAATACGTTTAACAATTCATGTATCGATGTATCTGTCACCTCAAAATTTTCCCCGAAGTCATTATATTTACCTATTTTGTGGATAAATATGGTTGCTGGGACCTGCTTTAGGCAATATATGGTCAATAAATAGTCATATAATCGCAAACGGTAGTTTTAACGGCAAAGATAATCAATCAAATAATCCAAATATAATCCTGTATAATATATTATCCCCGATTTCCCATACCAAAGCTACTCCAACTTTTACCAAAGCTTTCATCCGTTTCTTCAATCAGTAACTGTTACAGAGAGACTTCGCTTTGCAAGCCAAGCCTGTGACTGAACAGTTTTTGCTACACCGCAAGAGTTTCCTTAGTCAGTTGAAATCCAGAGACCTGGTAAGATTGTGTCAGAAGCGTGTTCTGTGGAAGATGTCGATAAGTTATTCTTTTAGTGGAAAACGCGTCCTGATCACAGGTGGTGCTCAAGGTATTGGTCGCATTTTGGTGCAAAGATTTCATGACGCTGGAGCCGTCGTGTTTACAATTGATAAAAACCAGGATGCTGTTTCCAAGCTTGTTGAAGACCTTCCAAATGTAACGGCCGTGGTTGTAGATTTAACAAAGTGGGAAGAGACTCGAGGAGCTATAAAGACCTTGGGGGAAATCGACTTTTTAGTAAATAACGCTGGAATATTTATACCAGAGCCGTTCATGGAAGTTTCTGAACAGTCGGCTACTCTGTAAGTAAAAAATAATTTCATAATATTTTTTAATTAGTTTTGTTAAATACGTGGTTCCTTCCCGATTTCAAACTTCGAAGAAATTTCGCGGTTCATGTTGGAGCGGTATATAACATCTCCCAAGTTGCCCAAGGCTTGATTGACCGCAGCGTTGGAGGTAGCATTATTAACGTATCCTCTACTGCTGCCAGACTTCATCATGATTTAGCCTCAAACTACGGTCCTGTGAAAGCTGCTGTGGAGAACTTAACAAAATCAATGGCTGTGGAACTAATGCCGTACAATATCCGCGTCAACTGTATTCTTCCTGGTTTGGTAAATACGGGAATTGCGCACCAAGAAGATCTAGATCCAGAATTGGCCAGAAGATGGGAATCGCTAAAGTCTAAGATGTTTGGAAACCGAGCAATAAATCCAGAGGAGATTGCTGATTTGGTTGTATTTTTGTTAAGTTCTTTATCAAGTATGATTACAGGTCAGAGTATCGTAATTGACGGAGGGCTGACCGCTTCTTGAAAATTACATTAAAAATTACATTCACGAATCAAATTGGGAGTTTTTGTATGTATGCATGCATGTAGTGCATTTTGAGTAGAATTGCTACTTTATGTTAATATATTGAGCAAGCGTATTGTTAGTATGCCATTTATCTTGATAAATTTAGTTGTCAGAGAACACACCAGCTACTACTATTCCTACTAATGTGCAATGCTAAATTATCAAATACAACTAATTTTGTGGTCAGTTCAACCACTTTTTTGAAGAAATAAAACTTTTTAATGGATAAATTGTAACGATTCAGGTAAACTTGGTATCAAATGTAAAAAACAATGAAAATAAAATCCACATGTTACTGTTAAACACTAATGTAATGAGAATTCATCTCTCCATTGTTTACACTTGCAAGATTGATGACAAGGAAGTAATGTTTGGAAAATATCCGCACTTCGTTACCTCCAAAGCTTGTCTGATAGCGCAGCATTTTGCTGTTAGTTAGCCTCGCTAAGCGACACTTCCTTGACGACCAACGTGGGTAGGTTAAACTGTCGGCAAAAATGACTTCAAAAGAGTAGACCTATTTCATGGAAGCAAGTGAAGCAAGGAGTATGGTTGGAACCATTAGTGTGTTGTGCGACCAGCAAAAGAGACGTGAATAACTCGTGAAATATTCGATAAAAGTCGGAAGTGGGTCATCAAAGCCAGTCCATCATATTGGCTAAACGTGATGAAAGCTGTTTCCGGCATCTTTTAAAGAAGACTGCTGCTGTAAATTATATAAGGGCGATAAGGGTAATATATTATTAAATAAGGGCGATAATTGTTTTATTGGGAATGATTCACTTGACATCATTCCATTTAGGTTGTACAAAAGTATTATGTACAAACTGGTGAAAGAGATACTAACAGGAACGGATGGAGCCAGTTTGACGAGCAACCTGGTCCATAACATAACTATAAGTGATTTGCCAATCAACGGTCGATATTGCTGGGAGACCGTTTTAAAGCAATATGCACTTAACTAGTGCAAATATAGTCCTCAATGAGACATTGTTTAGTAAATTTTGTACATGACCTAAGGCCTAAACAAATTATAAATTCTTGAAGTGTGCCTGTACACAAGATTTGGTGAGTTTGCGACAAATTACTACATTTTTTCAGTTCCTTCACATTTCCCGACTGATTGTGAGAGGAGTTCGTTCGTTTCCTTGAGAGTTCTCCTTACAGACAGTACAGTGCAAAAATGTTACAAAAAGCTATTGCTAAGTATGGCCGGCATTGAATTGACGAGAGAGATAGCGCTGTCGCTTGCAATATTAGAAGCTGTAAAGCACTTTTGGGGCACTGTGCGAACAAAATCCTGTTGATTATTCAGTTCCTCTGAAAATTCTGTTTGTGAAATTGTCAACTTGAGTTCTTTTGATGACTTCGCCAATTCCACCATGCATATGCAAATATTACCTGAGCAACGGAAAAAACTCCATGAATAAACATTTTAGCTTTGGACAGAGGGCACAAGCGGGGTCGTGAATGGGACAGTCAATTGCAGTATATTGCTCTAGAGTAAATGCAACTGTAAGAGAAATACAAACGAAGCATGTAACTTGACCGAGGTGACAACTGGACAGGTAAATGAAGATATTATGAGTCCTCCAAATACGCCCTCCATCCATAATGCGAATGGATTCATCAGGAATCCGGCGTCACTCACACCAAGTGTTGAGAGGTAACACGATAAGTCTGTGATTTTTTGTGCTCAGGCAGCAAACAATAACAGATAAACAATTTACAAGAATCCCAACAAGGCACAGAAATGTACTTGAGTGTAGAACTTGTCCCCATGGAGTGCAGCTAGGAAAATCCTTCAAAATCAATGAAAGAGTACTGTGAGTTTAGTTCATGAAAGTAGTCCCGCTCCTGCTAGTTTTTTCTCTGTACGCAATTGTCTGAAATTCAGGGAAAAATAATCAAAGAGCTTTCGTGATATTGAGGCCAAAAGAAAAAAGTGCAAAGAATGTTCCGCGAAAAGAATTCACTCTAAACTGCATTAGATTTATTTTTTATTCATTTTATATTTTTTTTCAACAACACATTAGACATCTAGATACGAGTGCACATTTAAGTTAGATGGTAATTCAATATGGAATATTTATATTGATGCAATAACGGATGCAGCTAGCTACATAGCTGCGATGTAATAAACGACTCGACTCGTATATTGTTTTAAAAATTGAATTGAGTCAAACTAGATTGGCTCCATTAATTAAATTGAATAGACCATTATCAAAAGAGAAATTTTAGATGCAATGAGTGAAGAGACGTATAAAAAACTTCTTTGGTTGTTTTTAGTGTGGAGATTGTGAGAAAAAGTTAGTCAATGACAGTGTTAATGAACAAATTATGGTACATAACAAATGTATTTTCCATGTCATGTCATGAATATTCATTTGTGTGGGAGCTATTGAGACATTATAAAATCATTATTATTTTAATTATTTTCCTATCTGTGTATCGTGTGTCACCAATGTATGGAAAGTAAAGGCTTTACTGCGCAATTTTAAATTTGTCGTGTCAGGATGTTTTGTCGTGGGCAGGCTGGTTAGCACGTGAAATCAATCGTAGGAAAAACTTAATCTGAATCTGATTCCATACTCTTCTTCTGCCCTTCGAATAGATAGACAACCTTATTCAGTTTGAATTCATTACATTTTTTGTAAACTCGAAGCGCCTAAACAGCTCTCATGTTTGGTAGGAAGTTGGTTTAAGAAAGTTATGAGATGCTTTTAAAAGGTAATCAAATATGTATAGTCCCCAGATGATTTGAAATTTTGTGGTTTGGCTAATTAAGATTATACAGGTGCCGCAACGTGCATCCGGCTCCGGATGAATCTTTTAGCGGGCATGGCATAGTAGGAAAAACAATTCGAAACTATTAGAAATGGTATGAGCTCCAAACTATACTGTGGATCCGAATGGTTACTCCTATAGTATATTATGCTCGTCGAAAAGTCTATACGGAGGAGGAAATTAACTCCGACGTGTTTAGTTTAGTCAGTGGCTGTGCTACATTTGAATGGAAGGGAAATAGCCGCTTTAAACATTTTTTGTGTCGCCTTTAAAATTTTTAAAATTGTAAAGTTCAAAAGTGGTCGTCTGAATATTTGAATTTTGTATAATTCCGCTAAGTACTTGTGTAGGTTGTTAAGAGTCATCATTTCTGACGTGTTTTCTTAACAGTCCCTAATTTGTTAACCATGAATGCCTATTCAAAGTTTTTTTTTATATCACTAGAGACTTTCGACAAAATAGTGGAATCGCCTTTACTCCTTAAAGATAAACCGACAATCGAAATATAGAAAAGTGGCGAAGCTATGGCATAGTTTTAGGCTCCATTCGTAAACCACGTGGTGATTGAATCAGCAAATTGCTCAATGGAATTCGTAATTGACGTTACATAATAGTTTACTTTAATTGCCAATTATATTGGTGAAGTTTATCGAACTTGGTATTGTCACTATTAGCAAAAATCATCAGCTCAACGACCTTTACCTATATAGCGAATAAAAAGTTTTAACCATTAACGATGCATTAGAGCTAAATTGAATTGAGCAATTAACTATGGCAATAGGCTAAGAAACAATCGCACAAAATTTCGTAAAAATCGGTCAAGTACTTTTAGAGAAACAGAGTGGGAGAGACAGACAGACGAAAAGACGGACGGAAGGACGGACATCGGCATGAAGTAGCTTCGCCAATTAATAATTTCAAAATTCTTTCGATGCGAATTAGAGGCTAATACGTTTCTCTTCCCCCTCGCAGATTTTGAACCTCATTATTGGTCAACTGCCCAGGCTAGTGTCAAAGGTCAAAAATTGAAAATACGGTTAATTATGGCAAGTGAGGTATCCTTCGACTTCGACTGCATTCAGCCAGCTTGTTTCAAATATTATAATTTGGAGCCAGTCAGTTAAATACCACAATCAAGGTCAAAGGTTAAACCATGACAAACATGCTTTTGGTGGCAAGTGAGGTATTGCTTGACAGGGTTGAAGTAACCCAGTTGTCGATGACGCTGACCGCGTAGGGCTTGTTTTCAACGCTGACCGCGCTCTTTTCAACGCTGACCACTACAGAATTCTAATCTCTAGGTCATTATAGTATACTGACTGAAGGAGTCCTCTCGTAGACTGAAAATAGTGCACAACTTTAATGAATTAAGATAATAATATAGACTAATACACACATTTTCAGCGGTAAGGCTTATTGTGGAACAAATCACTTTGTAATGCCAGGGGACTGGCCTTCCCCACAAAGTAACACGTGTAATTCAAATATGTTACTATGTAGCTAAGGCCGGCCCCCTGGCATTACAAAGTGATTTGTTCCACTGTAGTACGATACCCAAATGGAAATCGGTCAAGGGTAAATCTGAGGTTAATCAACCGTATATTGTTTCCTACTTCTTAGCTTTCACTGGAATCCCAAAACCTTGTAATGTTACCTACTTAAACTTTCATTAGAAATTCCTAATACAATAAGAGGATTTGGCACGTGGACTATTGTGTTACAAGTTACTACCATAATAGTTCCTGATGTCCATTCTCAGCAGATGCATTGTTCTCAAAATTACATTGAAACCTGGAGGTTCTCTTTGGCCACTGCATCGTACATATAGTGAATGCTCACAAAGTCACAAATTGTAGTCTGTTAAGTTGGAAAGAGATTTCTGAGAAGGGAAAAGTATTCTCTTTTCATTCTCGCAAGATTTCTGGCCAACCACCTTGAGCAGCAAAATAAATTCGTAAATTACTGATTTGTTCATTATGGAAGAAGACCTTCAAATGGAAGCAACATATTACATGCAAGCGAAAGGAGAATCTGTGCGGGGGCATTTTGTTATCGGTGTTTAAGCTTAAATACAGTGTTACAATGAAAATTGTGTGAAATGATTTTGCTTAAAAAATGATCGACAACGGGTACAGAATACCTTTATGATTATCCAATTGAATAAATGTATTGAAAAATAGTTCTATGATACGTTTCAAATAGAATTATTTTTATTTTGTATATCAATTATTGGGTTCACAAAATATGATGGAGCTTATGGTTTCAAAAAGCCATTCTGCTCAAAATCTAAAGCAGTTTTCAATGGTATTTCACAAAGTCATCAAATTTCTTTTGAAATGTCCCATACTTAAAACCTC
>JAAXOA010004702.1:0-10022 GCA_036561885.1 Salina celebensis
TTCCTTTCACAAAGTCAAAAACTTGACCTTTTCACTTTTGAGAAGCAACCTTTCATCGTTGTTTGCATGGAATATTGAAAGGAATACGCAGATAAAATACCATTTCCTTCTGGAACGTTTGTTTTTCCATCAGTCTAATGTTTCATAGATTCTGTATGAAACATTATACTGTTTATCTATAAGAATCCGTGAAATCAACGTTTTCTGAGTTCGTTGACACTGATATCGTAAGCAATTGTTGAGATAGATCTTCCTTCATATGGACATGCAAATGCGTTCATATTGATTTCCATCGAAACCAAGAGCTCTTGGGTGAGTGAACGAAACAATCATAAAATTATATCAGAAAATCTTGAGG
This sequence comes from Salina celebensis, assembly GCA_036561885.1. Lineage (NCBI taxonomy): Eukaryota > Metazoa > Arthropoda > Collembola > Entomobryomorpha > Paronellidae > Salina > Salina celebensis. The sequence goes on from JAAXOA010004702.1 coordinate 359, forward strand.
GGAAAAGCTTCAATTGTTGATTACTTTATTTGCTACTTTCTCTCTTCTAAGAGAAAGCATAACTGCATTATGACTGTTTTTCCAAGAGAAAATCACTAGATCAAATTTTATGCTGGTTTTCCCTGTGGACTTTCTCACCTGAAAATACGTATTGTTTGTCTGTAAAAGTTTGACAAGCAATGAATCACAACCCGTTTACCCAAGAAAACCAAACTTTCACTTTTGAAGAGGCAAACAAAACTGGCCTGATTAGATTTCTACTCTGATAATTTGTTTTTACTTCACATCATTTAAAACAGTTCATTCATCAGAAGTTTGACAAAAACACATGTCTCTCTTTTCCATAGGGATATCCCCTAAAATTGTTCTGCTGGAACAACGATACAGACACCAGACGTGACTTTGTCACTGGACAGTAGTCTTTCCCCTTGAGAATACATCTCAATTGGATTCATTACTTGTCCATGACACGGCCACTGTTGTTGCTCGTTATGTTTCCAGTCATTATTTGGGAGTGTGTCAGGGATGGGAAATAAATTGAAGGGAAAGTCGAAGCGATACATTTTTGTATCTGTAACCAAAAGAGAAAATCATTGGGATCCAATGCAGGGATTAATTACTGTAGAGGAACAATAGCAAAACTGTAAGCTGGAGAGTAAACCCTCAGAGAAGAACTCTGACTCCAGGACCAAATCCTTTGAGAGTCTTAACGGGATAGCATTGGAAACTTGTTATGGAATAGGATCTTTGTTTTAAAATAATACAAAACCACAAGCTTTTCACTGGTGTACTATGCAAAAAGGGATTAAAAAAGGATTTAGTGATTAGAGAACAGTCAGCTAGCTAGTCTCACGAAAGATGATTGGGTTGAGAAGAAATCCATATTATGCTGATTACGCAAATTAGTTGAACAAGTTCTGAAAGAGCGCTTTCCATGGAATCAATCAGGACAAAAATTGAGTTAAAAAATACTTTGGAATGGCTTCATATTAAAATACGATAGAAATGATCCAGCTTGTTTCAAGTTTTATAATAAAGTTAAAAGAACAAAACGATATTCTCTGTTTAAATGTGGATCTGTAAAGGAAATTGTTAGGGATTGTAGTATTCTCATGAGAAAATGGAAATCACCAAAGCAGACAGACGAGGACAATGACTCATAGAAACTTTGTTTGCAGAATAAGCTTATAAAAAAGCTACCCTTCAGAATACTCAGAGTAAATAAAAAAAGAGACTTGGGCTTAGTGTTGAAATGATTAAGTAATGAATATTTAATGACAACAATAGAAAAAAAAGGTTTTCCAGAAAGGGGCTTCTAGTTTTCTCCATAAAATGTAATATTGTCGGGGTTTTATGTATAAAACAGTTATTTTCTTGTAGTTGGATTACATCATTTCGCAAAGCCTGACTATTAATTATGAAGAGAAGTGGCACAGAGCTACATATTATTACACAAGGACATTTTCTCTGCTGAAATAAGAGAGGTGGACCTTTTGTGATTCCCAAGGTAGTACAAGAAAAAAAGGCGTTTTATTGACAGGGGGTTTTGTAAGAGAAAAAAAATCAATGCTGGGGATTGACCATCGACACCATCAGATAATAAGCGACAGCGACACGCTAAAATTCCAGGAATTTCCATAATGGCAACCTATAACAGAGAAAAAAAGTGTTGTCTTTGGAGAAATATTGACTGATTATGATGATGGTATTGGGTTTTCCCAAACGTACATTAAAAATTTTATGCGAAAGTGTTTGATTACTTTCTCTCAGTGGTAGTAAAAGTAAACCTCATGAGGATGAGTTCATGCATACTACCACTTTACATCATTTTTCGGCTCAGCATGTGCTCACATTACAGTTATACTGCGCACCTGTCCCCAATTAAAATATTGACAGAACAAACAAATTTTCTGTTTATAGCAGGGCATTATGAATTAAATATAATATTCAGGGGTTTACTTAATAGCAGTAAAATGTCAAGAGTTTCTTAGTAAAAACCAGTGTAGTGAGTAAACATTTCTGTTTAAGAGAAAATTTACTGTGGGAGGATGGCTCACATGCCTTTCAAATTAAATATAATTGCATACACGTTGCACGGAATGTCTTTCCCACAACAGCTATTTCACTGTCCAGTTGTATCTCGTCAGCAATGAGCCGACCTATTACTACCATTCCAAACATAAGCGGATCAGAAATTGTCATCGAAAAATAATTGGATTCACACAAAGAAGATATTTAGTGGAAAATGCTCAAGTTGCTACATTTTGCTATATAAGGAGCATCCTTTTTTCACAGGTTTATTGGCAAATCTTAATACATATTATGTCAAACGTCAGTCACCTGTCGGCATCAATGTAATCTGAATAATTTTCATTTGAAAAATGCATCAAGTTTCTTCTCCAAATGACATACCAAGTGAATAACAAATTGCACCAAATTTTCCCCCCAGTAAACGTTTGATTGAAGGATTTGTAAACATGCTCTGATGCAATTGAATATTACAAAGCTTTTTTTGTGGCTTCTTTCGAGACTTTAGTCACGAAATCTATTATGCTGCCGGAAATATCACTGTCAATTTTTAGTATTCATGATGCCTTCAACTTTTTCCCTCTTGGGAGAAAATAAAATCAATCTATTGGAGAGAAGAAGCCTTCAAAATTGCATAAGTAATTACATCGATTGGAAAATATGACAAGGGAAAGGGTATCAGTATTCCCACATAAAACTTTTCATTCTTACCTTCGTCTTGGAGAAAATAACTGTCTTCTTCTTGTGCGCTGTTTTGGTGGAGAATTTCATACAGGTAGATTCATCAATAATCTAACCTTTTTGGTTTCCAAAAACTTTTATTTTCATATAATGGCAAAAAGCGTCAAGCATCGAAAGCGAAACACATTCAAGCAAACTGACACACAAAGCTTGTGTAAGCATTCCAAAAATAAATCATTTAGGTGTTTGCAAGAGCAGACAAACGTCTGATTACGTGAACTATAATTTGAGCTACTTTATAGCTTTTGGTTTTGGGGTAAAATTGCACAATTTTTCTTGCTAATTGTTTACTGTTTCAGTGTCATTTTGTTGTTTATGAATCTGGCAAGGAGTGTGACTGAAAGGTCAAATGCAACGGATGAGTAATACATTTTACTGTGATACATTATTAAAAAGAGGACGTCATCAAAGGCACCTTTTTTACGATGCATTGTGCCACGCGTCACCCCTCCAGATTCTTTTTTCCCCATTATAATTGCAATTACAAAAGAATAGCCAGTCATATAATGAGATAGGAAGTGAGCTGGAATTAAGTTGGAGACGAGCAAGTAATAAAGAAAGAAAAAAAAACTCTCCCCCGAGGAGATTTTCAACTGACATTCCTAATGAAAGGATCAGATCCCAGTATTCATACATTTTTCTTGCTTTGTTCGAGAAAAAAGAGTAATTAGTGTTGTGGGAGGAAACAAAAATAGTCCTTGAAGAGGAAGTTCTACGGAAACAATATAATGACACGGCGGCATCGCTCACGGCATTCACTCAAGAAGTCAATGGCTTTGAAACTAATTTTTGTAGCTTAATACCAAAAAAAAATCCGGCGTTTCCATGGTTTCGGTAATCTTTCACAAACAACAGAATTGTCTGCGTAAAAAGGTTTAGGGTATTGAGAGACAAACGAAAAATACGGCGAGAGCAATGTAAATTACATGAGATAAGTTTAAATTAAACATAATCAAGAATACATTTTGATACTGTTGACCTAAAACAAAGGGAATTCTAATGACTGACCATCCAACCAAAGAAAAGAGAAAGCTCCTGTGTTAAAATTTTGATAGCAATATATCGAGGTGAATTTGAATTACTTTCTAGGGACGAGCTGAGCTCTGTACAGAGCATTTTTTATTGCAGGCTATTTTGAAAATTTCATTTGGATTTTTTCGGTTCGTTAATCTTTCACGTATAAATTCTCATTCCGTTTGGCAGAGAGCGATCTACAGCGACTAGCTTTTTTTCGGGATTTGGTCTGCCGTGTACATTATATAATCAAGTGGATCAACTGTAAATGAATGCGATATTCGACGCTTTTTATTGCAAAAGAGTGGATCAAACCAGGCAAATAGTGAATAGTAATGTAAGCAGACGGTTGAATGGCTAAAGGCTGTTCCCAAGGAGAAACTAAAAAAAATCAGACCACATAGAAAGCCAACGGTTTCACACACAAGAGCGGTGTGGTAAAAAAGGGGAAAAATCCAATGGCACCCTTGCATGTGAACTGTTTCGGGAAAAAAACAGAGTGATTGAAAGAGGCAAGCTCAGTCTTTTCCAGACAACCAGAATGCGAGAGCAGAGCTCTGACTTTCTCTTGGCTACATCCGGGGCTATATGAAACATTGGGGGCTTTTATACAGAGATAAAGTAGCTGATTATTACTTTTGAAAGTGATAAACGTTAAATGGGGCAAACCGGAAGTGTAAGTGCTTGTTTCACCCCAGGGGTACTTTGAGACAACTAACATGGAACCAATTTTGGAAGAAAGATGAGCAACTTTCCTCACTGGACTTGGGTATCTCCAGCGTTGGCAGTGGGCCAGTGGGAGAGTCTGTGTTTCACAGGGGAAATGGATTGATCAACATGTTCCAGAACAACAACAACAGCACACCACTTTCGTCCACAAAAGGACATGGGAAAAGCTATAAATGGATTAATAATTGTGACAGTTACAGAAGTGTGATGTGGGCAAAGGATAAGTGGAAATCTCACCATGGGATCGGTTACAATGACACTAATGACCTTTTTCCCGAAGAGAAAAATTGTTTTTGTCCATCAGTCACCTCGAAAAGTGCTTTGAGCGAGGTGCTCTCAATGGTAAAAGTGATTTCTCCGTATGCTCTCATTTTTCTCTTGTCTGTGAACGTTTTCTGGAACTCTTTAAGTGGCCAGTTTGTCCACGACGATATTGTCGCCATTATTCGCAATCCTGACGTGAATCTTGCTCTTATCCACCCACACTCAAGAGACTCTAGTTTGTTTTCATTGTTGAAGAATGACTACTGGGGAACACCAATGTCGAGCTTGTTCTCCCACAAAAGCTACAGACCTCTGACTGTGTTGTCATTTAGGTAAGTTCAATACAAAACCCAAACAAACCTTGCTGTCAACAACAATTTTTGTATTTTTTGTTTTGACAACTTTCTTTTCTTCCGCTTTCTCCAGACTGAACTACTGGATGTGCGGGGAATCCCTTTGTCCAGAGTATTTCCATGGGACCAACGTGTTAATACACGGATTAGTATCTGCCTTGACCTTTCACCTGTGCTGGAGCGTCCTCCGTTTGAGCTTGACGACTTGTCTCTTTGCAAGTTCACTCTTTGCCGTTCATCCAATCCATACCGAAGCTGTAGCTGGGATCACAGGCCGAGCTGATGCGTTGGCTTGCTTGATGATGCTCACTTCCTTTCTCTTTTACGACAGGTACGTAGAGAAAGTTATAAACGGTTTTTATTCTTCGATAGAGTTACAACTTTTAACGTTCTCTATGAATGTCTCGAAAGTGCGATAAAATCCAGCCGCAAGATAAAATCAGAGGATGACACCAAGTCTGCCTCGTGTACAAACGGAAGTGAAAGTTGTGGATCATCAAATTCATGGGAAAAGTCTGATTGTAAATCTACATATTATTCATCAAGTTGTACTTTGTTGATACCCTCTACCCTCGCCACGTCTGCCAATGGGCTTCTCCTCGCATCCGGTTTGGTTGGATGCGGAGCGATGCTTGCCAAGGAAACAGGAATCACAGTGCTTGCCATCAACTTACTTTATGACCTTTACTCTCACCGTGTCAATAAGGGATCAAACCGAAGGTGTGAATGATTCTACATTAAAATTTATTCCGCCTTTTAAGAAAAGTGAAAGCGAACTTTTCCAAGCTCTTCTCTTTTTACTACAGTCGTTCTGGAAACTCCTCCGCTGCTGGAATCTCTTCAACCCGAAGAAATGACCATGCTTCTGTAGGGATCAAAACAAGAACAACTTTTCTTCTTATATTGGTATTCTTTCGGTGCACTTTCTGTCAGAAAATATTTTCTTTTTCATTACAACTTCTTCTTTTTCTCAATTACTTTTCTCCAGATGGTCTGCAGTTTGTCGGTACGGCTTGTTTTAATGAATGGCAGTTTTCCGAGATTTAGCCGCTCTGACAATCCAACCGCTCACTCTCCCTCCAAGCTGACCAGGTGCGGATAATTAATTTTTCTACGATTCTTAATGAAAATAGCTGTCATTTGAGAAAATACCTTTTAAAAAATATATTTTTTGTTTGTATTGTTTGGCAGACTGTTGACTTTTGCGTACTTGCCTGTCTTCAACATGAACCTGATTTTGTATCCAAAAACTCTCAGCTATGACTGGCAAATGGGCTCAATTCCTTTGGTGGAATCGCCCTGGGATCTGCGGAATCTCTACTCCTGTCTTTTTTACATTTCCCTTTTGCTCCTCTTTTGGAAATTACAAAAAACCTCAAAGGTAAGGTTGAAAAAATAAAATGTGTATTGACTCATCCGAAATTCCTTTTCTTCCTCTATGAAAACAGTTTCCCTTGAAAGAAACTCCGAAACAATATAAAAAATCTTCTTTGATCTTTTTTTTTCTTCAGTTTCCTTTTTGAAAGAAACAAAAAAAAAGCAACAAAGTTGATGCTCAGCGTTTTTTTTGCAATGCAAAAGAAAATTCTCGCTTGAAATATTATTCTGTTTTCTAGCTTACTAGCCACGTTCTAGTTGTTGGCTTGCTGTTCATCATTCTCCCCTTTTTGCCCGCATCAAACGTCTTCTTTCCTGTTGGGTTTGTAGTCGCCGAAAGGATCTTGTACACAACAAGGTACGCAAAAAAAAAAGTCTTCATAAACCACTTTTGCACGACATGTTATGAGAAATCTGTCGTTAAATTGTTAAGCCCCCGAAAATCCCAAGGTGTTTAGAAGATCTCTCTTTTCATTTCCAGTTTTGGTGTTTGTATTATTGTTGCTTTTGGCCTGAGCTGTGTACTCTCCATGACTCGCCAAATGGCCAAGAAAATGTCAAGTGATTCATCAAAGCTTGGATCTTTCTTTAACATCTTTATCGCATCAGTCTCCGTTCTTGTTCTTCTTTCATTTGGGATTCGCACATGGCAACGTAATTCAGCGTGGCAGTCACGGTCCAGTTTGTTTTCATCGGGGATTCGCGACGTTCCGACCAACGCGAAAATGCACTACAACTACGCTAACCTTGAGAAGGACAGAGGAAACATTGTGAAAGCTATTGAGCACTATTCAATAGCAATTAGTTTATGGCCAGAGTATCCCAGCGCGCATAACAACTTGGGAACGCTCCTCATGGCGAATCCGGCTGCGGCAGAGCACCACTTTCTCAAAGCGATTGCAGTTGCTGGCCAGGCACATGGAGGCGCACACTTTAATTTAGGAGTATTGTACATGTAAGTGAGCACATGGCAATTAGCTATTAAATGGGGGCTCTTGTCAATACTTTATTTTTATGGTTCATTAGGAACAACGAGAAGTTTGCAGAGGCGGCTATGCACTTTAAGAAATCGTTGAGTATTGATCCGTCCCATTATGAGGCAGTTCATTACTTGACTATATGCCTGGGAAGGGTTAACAATCAAACAGACCAACGAAGTAGTCTTGAATCCAATCAGGGTCTTCTGTCTTCCAGCCAACTTTCAAATGAGACAATGATGCCAGCANATTTTCAAATGAGACAATGATGCCAGCATTGTTAAAAGATACAATTCCAGATCCACAATCATCCCTAATTACTTTGCAGGAAAACGCTCTTACTGGTAGTCATTATATAAAAACATTCTACAACTCGTCCTCCGTGGAAGGTACATCTGAATTTGGAAAAAATAGTCCGCTTCAGTATTCTTTGATAAAAGGTTGATTGAAAAACGAAATAAAGAAAAATAGCTGAACGTCAAAATGTTTTCGGGAGTTATTGCAAAGTTTATTCACGCATTTTTTTGCTCACAACTTCAAAGGTTTAAAGGTTGCTGTTTTCGCTTTGTCTCGTGTGTTCAAAAGTTGCAAAATGCGCAAATTTATGCACACCTGGCGAAAATATGTTCTGAATAGTAAATCATACATGGGTTTTTTTGTTTGCGAGGTTGCCTGACATGCAAAATCAACCACAAGCAGCAGAACTAGGTTGAAGTAAATATTTTACGAGTTATATACGGTCAATATTTGTGGGTTTTTGGCTAAGCAAACAATATTATGTTTATCATTGACTCACACTCATTCAGAATGCTCAGGGAAAGACAACCTTAATTGTCTCGACTTACCCCATATTATCTTTCAGACAAGAAATGATGACTGGATGACATGATAAAACTAAGTTAGTGAAGTTTCCTTCGAAATAAGTCGTAATTAACTCGTTTGTGTACATATAAATTAAATCAGGTTCTTAATGGCCCACGAAAACTAAGAACTTTATATTTTAAATTATTCATTTGTTTTCCTGAGAAATGTTCATTAAAACTTCTATATTTGCAATAGAAAAAAAAGGTTTGGATTTTTGTCACAAAATGAAGCGAAGAAATACAGCATGCAACTGTTCTTCTAGAATTCATAAATAGCTAATAAGAACGGGATTCACGCTGTCTCTACATCCAAACAAACTGTTTCTAATAAAATATTCATCACCTCGAGAATTTTTACCTAACAAAGTACAAAAATATACATCCAGACTTTTCCATGTCGTATTTATGGTCTGTTGCGTGATGTTCGATGATGTAGGTGTCATACATGGTAACTTGCAAACCCTCGTCTGGATACACGCTCTGTTGATTATGCATAAAAAATATGAGAAAAAGTCTCGAGTCTTGTAATGTTATGAATACCTTGTCGTTTCCATTGGAATATCAATGTCAATCGCCCATGGACGAGCCGAGGCTAAAGAACCTTGAAAATAAAATAAAACTATTACTAATACATACCTACAAAAATACATGAGTAAAAGAGTCATTTGGTACGTCAATACTAGTACGTAGTAATTTCTTTTTGACACCCGGCAACGGAGACAAAATTTTTCTCCGTTGCCGGATCATTGAAGAGATTACTTACTGTTGAATACTTCATAGCACAGACAGAGGTTGTAGACGGGCGACTAGGATAAACATCGGAGATATTTTGAATCGAAAGCGATGATACCTAACAAGTAGTGTATTCAAAAGCGAGACGGATTTAGTCCAGCCAAACCGCGAGCTAAAAAACGACAACTGCATAAATTTCATCTTTATGCAGAGAAACAATATGTGAAGGAACAATCGTTTACTATTGTGTATTGAGTACATTTAACAGTAGTACTAAACACACGTTAATAATTATGATGTTACCCTTTCCTGGAGACTGGATAATTTTGGATTCTAAGCAAATTTCGCGGGTATCAGTGCGAGCGCGGTCGAAATCGATTGCAATTGAGAACAAAAATAAGTGGTTTTATGACACAAATTATCCTATGATTGTTACAAAATCAGTTGGCATCTGTTTCAAGCTTTGTCATAAACTCTATCTTTGACATTTGACAAGCATCATTTAATCAGCCAAATTCTGTTTATTAAAATGTGGGTTCAGTTTTGCCAGTACGAATTGAAACAATGAGTGTGCAAATTTAGAACG
>JAAXOA010004703.1:0-10022 GCA_036561885.1 Salina celebensis
CTTGTCTTATTATGCATAGGCCTTTCTAACAGCGCACATCTTGTCGAATAATTCAACATCCTGGATTGTCATGTTCGCTAGGATTAAAGTTAATGCATGCCCGCTATTATTGGGAGGCATTAGGAAGCTTCTCACGGTTGACTGGGAACACTTTTTTTTTTCATCTTACAATCAGACAGATAGGTTTACATAGACATCGCTCTTTTCTCTAAGAGTATTGAACTTTCTCCGATGTATGATTTGGGATATAAGAACGTGAGTCAAAAAGGGAAAGGTAAACATTTTTTTTGGGAGAACAAAAAGCTGATACGTAATCTATCATCCCATCCGATACTAAAAGATAATATGGACAAAAAAAGCGGAATGCGAGGGAATAGAAGCATGACTTATTTAATTCTTTGGTACACATGAGCTTCTCTGTTTACGGGAAATAGGTAACGAACCAAAAATGATGTACACATATAAGCTCAAAATGAATTCTTGGAATGACATTTCGGAAAAAATAACATTCTTTCAGATATTATATACATGTAAAGCATGAGCAGTCTACTGAAAAAAAATCTTAAAAGGTTTAATGGAAACTACAAGAATTGATATAGATTTTTTTTTTTTGTAAATACATGCCACATATGTAACTGAAAGCCACGAGAATTCTAGAGGAAAAATGTTTGCAAAAGCGAGAAATTGTTAAGGATGCGGAAAAAAATCAGAGATATTCAGAAAGCGTAGGTTTAAACTGTTTGTCTCGCACCTGTGCTGATGACCGAGGATCACCTGGCTCGTAAGGCCTTCTTGGCCGCTTTCTCCCAATGTAGTTCACAAAGACAAACTCAAGAAAGTGATGCATAAATGAAAAACATGGAGAATCCATCCCAAATGTTCATCGCTGTCAGATTGGAAACCACTGGTAAAGTAGAACGGAAGGTATTGCTATGGAATTGAAAGAAAAGAGTAATCAAATTATTTTTCACTGTCAATAGGAGTACATATAACGGGAAGAGAAAGCTATCCAAACCTTGTGGTGAAAAAATTGAGCATGGTTGTAACACCAAGCATGACACGTGCTGGAACTGCATTCCATTCTAACCAAAATGTAATGAAGGATGACGTGACAAGTATTATGTCCGGGATAAACACAGTTGTGAAGTAGTAGGCTCGGTCACGGTTGAAAACAAGTTCTACTTTGAGGCAACTGTAGTTTCCTATCGTGATATAAAAGAGAAAAAGTCCAAAAATTGTGATACCAAAAAAACAACAAAAACAAAGTCGGAACCGTCGGAACAGTTTGGTAAAATGTGTATTACAGATGAATGCAGGGTTATAAACATAAGCATCAGTTTTATAGTATAATCGCCAAGATCGTTTCATAACTCACCCCTCCAGTGAGATGACTCACAGTAACTTGTCTCATTCTGTGCGAGGTAGGCATTGAGAAATGTGAGATTAGGAGACTTTCGCAGAACACCTGCATCCGTTTGCCATCTAAACTCTAATGCATCCTTTTCATGAGATACTAGACACAAATATAGTATAAAGAAACCGGGTTAATTTTCACCCAAGGAATATACAGTACCTTGCTACTTTTCTCGGAGAGTAAATAAAAATAGAGAAAGAAAAAAACTTTGTCTGGAACTTACTGCTCTCAATGGCAAAAGTGCAACGAGGGTCGTCAAAAGGGAAGATGGCAAGATTCCCTTGACATGAAAGTATGAGATGTCGTCTATATGAAAAATAGAAACTCATTTAAAATCTCATTTTTATAATGGCACAAAATAAATATAAATATTAGCGGATGCTTTCATCGTATAATGAAAAAAGTGTTTTACATAATTCTTTGTGTCTACATCATAGGCTATTGTTTATAGACGTGAGGATGTACCTTGTAGTAAAGTAAACGGTACCGTTCGGGAATATCCTGAGCGCTACATTTACTGGGTCGAGATTCGACCTAAAATCGCCATGCTTGACGAAATATACGTCAGGAACCCAGACGCGTCCCCAGTGATGGAGAGCATCCAAATACGGCTTTCTTCTTGGATTATATCGCATAGGAATCGCCTCATGAACATCTGCAATGTATGGCGGTGCTGTTCCAGATATAGAGTCGTAGATTTCGTGTTTCAATCTCTTGTCCATCCACACCAGGTGCAGGAGAAACTCTACCTCATATTTCTAAACGAAACATTAACCGAGGTAAACAAAAAAAATGAGTAGAATCCGTCAAGGTAGAACATAAATGGAGAGCGTTTTGCGAAGCAGCTAAGGTAAAAAATTATTAGGAGGTTTTTAATGCTCGCTTGGGTGTTGTGAGCTTCTATTGCATGAAAACATTAATTCTTTTTTTTTCCTATTTCATCTCTGGGATATTCAGTTAGGACTAACACATTAGGTAGGTATAAGAGTGGAGCTCAGGTATGTTTCCTTGTTCAAATGTTTAATCCAACTCAATATCATAAACAAAATTGAGGATTGACCTTGCCTTGTTTATACTATACACATACAAGAGAGAAAGTTATTTTCAGTTTTCTGTTTGCGTCACTCCGTACATCACATTAAGAATTGATTAATGAAATACTAGTCGTTCGTTTAATAGGACTAGACTCGCGAGCTTAACGAATTTTCGTGGATCCTGGTATAAGGTTACCCCGACAAATTGGATGTAGGACAGGTTAGCTACACTTTCATGTTCGCAACAGAATAAATAATTAAGGGTGTTTTTAAAAGTTTTAATGAATGACAATGAGTATTTTAACTAGTGAATTATTTGTAGACTTTCAGAAGGAGACGCACTGCAATCTACAAAGTGTTGCTTAACGAAATGTGTTGAAACGTGGAATATTTAAACTAATATAGCAGTGAATTAAATGAAGTTCTCCTCTTACTCGCAAATCTTAGCTTTGGGGAAACAGGTTTAAAGTAGAATTTCATTAATTACCAGTGAAGATTCATCCGGGGACGCTAGAGTTAATAGTAGGACGCTCACATTCACAGGCAGATCGTCTGTAAAAGATAAAGAAAAAAAAATAGTTGAGACCAAATATTTTTGAAGCATGTTATGCGAATTGTGAATATTTTCCCTAGTTTTCTAAAGGCTGGCAGAAAATGACGAAAATACTGAATTTATGACGTGTTTAATGGCCATGATAAAACTAAAACTCAACGTTTACGACTCTGCTTTAGAAAATATGGATACAGCGTCATTAAGTTTACATTAGGAGAAACGTTTCGTTAGACTGGACTGATGATAGAGCACTGTAATAGCAAATAGGATCTGCGTATTCATAAGATGTATACATGCATCAGTTGGGCGAAAGTTGCTGTCATCAAAAATCATTTTTTTCTCGAGAGTTAACAAAAGGATTGAAAACTGAAGAGACTAACAGTAAAATGATCCCTTACAATTACAACCATACAAGTCTTTTGTTTTTCAAAGTCTATCAAATGCAATAATGAGTTCACATATTAAGTTTCATTTGCTTACCTTTACTCGGCGGTAGAAGTCGCTTATCATACCTATCCTTACTAATTAGAAGATCTAATGCGGCTTTTTCACTCAGGTCTGAGCTTATCCTGTGAAGGGAAAAAATTCTCATGTAAAAAAATCTCCCCAAAAACATCGTTGTATCAACCAAAAAAAGTATCATTATCTCAGCTCACTTTAATGGAGGATGGCGAGGCAGCGAAACCAGCTCTTCGGCTACAACCGGTCCCAGAATAGGTAGGAGGGCACATGCGGCGACTAATATTGGAAGGAGCTTGTTCCCAACCATATTGAATATTTTCTGCGAAATTGGCACACAAATCCAAATTATATTATAGCCATATAAAAAATACCCATTAGCATCGTCAACTCACAGTAAAGAACTATCATTAAAGGTGTATTAAGGTATAAAAGAGAAAGTTGCGTCCTACCTTGAACAAATAGTTTCTCCCTTGATTTTGCAGATCAAACTGCAACGAATCACAATACGATGCTGTGGTCGTTGCAGCTAAACTTGTTGTATTGAAAGCGGTGATGATAGTTTTACGCATCTGTAAGCCTGCACGTTTTAGGCTTTCTCCTCCTCGACAAAAGTATTTTTAATCTAGTAGCACTATCTCCGTAATTTCAACGTACCGAGCAAACTTGCTTTTAGCTTTAAGTGTACAGCTTTCACTAAGACTGTTTGACTTGTGTATTTCCGCGTTTTAGAAAATGTGTCTGACAGAATTCCAAAATGTGCTTCTTGGAATAAAACGTGTTCTTTTACATATGGAAAGATATATTTTTTAATGTATACAATAGGATCTCCAGTAGTGCTTGTATCTAACTTGATCTTTCTTTTTTAAAAGTTACTTATCGTGCGAGAGAAATATTCATATAAAAATTCATACTTGTTATGAAGTAGTGAAAACGTTAGTCCTCAACAGTATCTTAAGTGTTCTTAGACTGCTTTCTACATAAAAAACGAAGAGGCAGAGAGAGTAAACTTAATAAAAAATATTCTCAAGTAGTATCTCACTAGGTTTTTGTCTTAGAAAGTTTGCAAACCAGCTTTTGCAAGGAAGTTAAAAGTTTGCTTTTATCATTGACTTTTTCATCGTCTACGATTTTAAAACTATCTTTTTTAAGCGTTATGGAAGAAGATGTTCACTTCGTTCTAGGTTATGGAATTTTATATATTATAGGCAAGATGCACTTAAGTCTGTAGATGTCTTCGTATTACATAACAGATATTTTATGAGGCATGTATTTGGGTAAAAATCTTAGTCCAGCATCTTTTAGAGTCACGGGCCCACTTAGAAATTAGAAGATACTCTGTGGATTTTCTTTGATATTGTGTTCTATGTCCGTCCACATAAATAAATCAGGGAAAAGGGTTGAGCTGGCATTCACACTGGCACCCTTAACAACTAGCTCAGCTTTTAGTATCACAATTTATGAGATTATTGGTTCATTGGTGACTGGAAGTGGTAGCAGCATCCAGCTAAGAAAAATCATGTCTTTCCTATAAGTGTTCGCACTAATTCCTTCACCCATTCCAGTTATGACAAGGTGTATATTTTTATCGACGTGTGGTCGTTATTCGCTATCTTGAAGCTATAAAAGACTCAGAATTGTTGTATCCAAAGGTGTCAGCTTTGTTTTCCAACGGTGCTATCTCATTGGAAGTTACTCGGGACACAAAACAGGGAATATTATCATCATCATGATGCGTCTTACTTTCTCCTTCCTTTTTAGATGGGGAAGCTACGACCTTTCTTGTTACGGAATTAGACTGCTTCGCAGTTTCAGCAAAACTCCAGCTATTTTGGGATAAATTACGGCGGAAATTATCGACACTGTTGATACTCGGAGGCTGTGTAGAAGAAAAGGCTGCAAGTTCGTTGTTTAAATCAGATGGAGCAAGTGACAACGCAAACGTTGGGCGTAAGTAAAAGCAGCTTGGAGTTGAGAACGGTGACGATAGTAGGATTTTCGTGTGCACTAGTCCTCCTGGTAAACTCCTTTGGGTTTCATGCATCTTTGCTAAAGCGTGCCAAAACTTTAGTCGTCGCCACTTTCACAGAAATAATCATAAGGGAAACTTACTCTACTATGCTTTCATTAAAACATTCAGTTCCACAGAGCACAGGCAAAGAGGAAATGGAATTTTCTCGGAGAACTTTATATATTTTTGTATATGGCTGGGTCGTGAGTGAAAACAGTTAAAAGACGAGAGGAATGGACGATTATGGAGCACGATCAATGTTAGATGTGATTCAGGGTTCTTTTGTTCAGACTATTTCCACTTCAGAATACAAGATGATACGACTGGCTGGTTTTCTGTCTCCCCGTACAATTCCCTTTGTGTTCAGCTATGTTGATAAATAATGAGGAACTGCTTTATGATATCATATCACCTTTTCAAACAGAGCGCACATAAACACAGTACATTCCGGAAAGAGGTTACAGGTAAACGAGCACGCAGTTCTCATACAAAAGAATTCCGTGTTCCACTTAATTATATTGTCCACTAGTTAGAACTATCGGAGTCTTCCGCTACCTGCAACAAAAGAAAAAATTCAATCGTGAGCTGTAGATTTATTTCCCTAAAAATGAAATTTGCTACCTAGATATTATCCATTCTATTTGCAAATCTTTGCGCTAGTCGTTTTATAGGAGGACTAATGTTTTCTGACTAAATTTGGACAAAGGGAATCCCAGAGTTTTTTTATATGGGTTACAACTGAAAAAGGTTGTAGAGAAATCCATGAGTATATTAAAGTTGTAGGAAGTAGGTAGCCTCGATTAAAAGGACTCAAAGGTATGCCACCAGCAAGTTTGGTACAATAAGCGAAATTACTGTTGCTTTTGTCCATTTTCATGTATATTACATAGAGTAAATTATGCAAACTTATTGTTAGGTATGCAGCTAACCTAATAATGATAATACTTAAGTGTTGCGTATAGTATCATCATTTTTGTTTCAGCCCTTGAGCTTGTTCCTCCTTTACTGCATTGCAGAGGCATAGTTTAGAGAAAGTATAAAAAAATTATTGTTGGTAGTTGAAAGTTGTAATGTATTTTTGTTGTTGAAATACTTTCCTTCTAATGAGCTCAATTTAGTTGCACGAAATAGAAGGAAAGAAGAGAAAATATGGGTAATAAGCATGCACTGTTGTTTGGGGAGTCATGTGCGTTGCCAAATTTGACGCACGAAAATGTATTTCTTTTGTTTTTCCCAACTCAATTATTAATTTCAGCTTGTACATGTCAATAATAATAACTTGTGTAATATGAAATACTTAATAACAGGATCCAGAAGAGAAAGTCTTAAACATTTTAAAATACTCAACATTTCCAATGGTGTTTATACCGTCGTATGTTATACCCATATGAAAATCTTGCTCGTAAAAAAACCTGCACATGAAAATAGAGTTCTTGAATGCATGAGAAATGTCAGGGTCGACGTATGGTATAAAAACTTCACCACTTTTGTTAGAGAGAAAATATCAAGAGCAATGTAGAGAATGTTAAAAGTATTATGTGCTATATAAAACTGAATTGACAACAGAAAACCTTTAATTCATGGGCAGCTAAACTAAATTAGATTTTAATGGCTAAAAGCCCTGCAAGTAAAATATCATGCAAAATTTTGGCTTACACCAGACATAAAACGAGATGCAACCCGGCGCATATTACCAAACGTGTCCCGATAATTATCTTTTGTGATTCAGCTTTTGGTATATTTGGAGAAAGTCAAAGTACATTAGTTTGGTGGCGATATAGAGATATTGTCACACTTTCACCACTATTAGATCGCAACATGTAAATGTTAAAAGTATTATGTGCTATATAAAACTGAATTGACAACAGAAAACCTTTAATTCATGGGCAGCTAAACTAAATTAGATTTTAATGGCTAACAGCCCTGCAAGTAAAATATCATGCAAAATTTTGGCTTACACCAGACATAAAACGAGATGCAACCCGGCACATATTACCAAACGTGTCACGATAATTATCTTTCAGCTTTTGGTATATTTGGAGAAAGTCAAAGTACATTAGTTTGGTGGCGATATAGAGATATTGTCACACTTTCACCACTATTAGATCGCAACATGTAACAAAATATGTCACTAGAACGACTTTTTCCATCCATTTATTCAGTCAGCCGAGAAATTAGGAAACCAAGTGAGTAGCAGCGCCACTCTTTTTCCAGGCTAGTAAGTGGATTACCGAGCAATAACAATGAAAGTGCATTTAGCAAGAAAAGTCTAAAGAATTTCACCTTTTGCCTAACAATCTGCTACTCTGTCTGTATAAGGTCACTTTCTCCCATGATGGGCACACCTAAAATGAGTTTATTTCTGGCCAATGAAAAGTCAAAACTTTCCATTAGAGTGACGATCTTTAGGAATACTATGGCTTCAACACCATCTTCAAACTCCATCCGTTAATTTCATCAGTTTCACAATACGTAATGGGCAATTTATTCCAATTTAGTTAAGAGCTTTGTTATCCCGCATGGCCACTTTTACCATTTATTTTTCTCCAACATGCAATTACTTTAATTTCATCGTAACTTCTAAAACGTCTTTCAACCAGTCTGGAAGAAAATGTATAAATAGAATTTTCAGAACCTCTGTCAACCTTGTCATTTAGACGAAAATGTCTTAAGCGTATAATAATTTTCGAGGTTGGCTGTTCATTGATTGACACGGCATCCAACGACTCACTGACTTTCTCTATGGTTCGGTTCACAGATCGTAATTTCAGAGGAAACAAAATATATCTCATATTATCAAATGAGGGAACATGAACGCTCAGGAATAAGCATATAAGCATTTTACTTAGATAATGTATCTCAACCTTTTTTTACGCCCCAAGGGATCAAAACATTCCGTTTAAAATAATTTACTCATTTCCCCTCACATTTTCACTGGCTGAGATTTCCGAAGACTTTCTATTTCTACTCTTCAACCTTAACAATGCCCTTAGAGAATTGGCAAACTTGGTAAAACATTAAATTTCCTATTTTCCCAGAGGGCCCTTTAAGTTTTGACTTCCTTCAGACCAATTTTGCTACCGTCAATTTTGCTTGCCACACATTAACAAAGCTAATCAAACGTTGGAAAACAGAATGCAGTGGATCCTGAAAGACATGAAAAAGTACAATATGACAGTTTATTACACCTCTCGAGAGCAGACATTGATGTGCAAAAGCAGAACCGCATTATCCAATTTTCGTGTTTAAAAGTAAGCTCATCAAGGTATTTCCTGAAGTGCAACCTATCAAATGTTATACACCCGTTAAACTTTTAACATTATCGTCATGTATCGTTTCGTGTAACGATAATTACCACAAAAATGCTTCCATGTTCAGTAGGTGGTGGTGTTATACCCAACATTTTTATTATAGGATTGCATTTTAACAATTTCAGATCTACCTCTGGTTCATACTTAGCAATAATGTTAAGTAACATGTCAGTTCGCTGCAGAGACAGAGGAGAAAAGCCAGAAAAGTAGAACAACCTTGTTACATTTACTCTTCATCGACTTTTTTGTTAGATGCATGGCTTGTTGTGGTGGTGTGCGACCTGATTGATTTTTCGTCTAACCTCAGGTTTGTTTTTTTCATGTGATAAAATATTTGTACTCGGTTTTTACCACTCGCCTCTCGTAACAGCAACAATGGCTGGCCTAATGGAATAAAAATAATACGCTGAGTGTTTCGTATGTTATTTTCCAGCCGTTTTTAGACTTTCACTTACTGATTTCACTCAAGTAAAAGCGTTTTCTGTTCCACCCATCATTATTCACCTTTTTCAACCCAGTTAGAAAGGAGGAGTCTAAAGGTAAACACCTACACCTAACGACCATTGTACAAAATCGCACATCAGTTCATGTAACTCCATATAAAATGCCCCTCATTGTAATTTCACGCTGTTTGTATGATAGTTTCTCAGAAAAAACAGATACTGTAAAATGTCACGATCACGCGGGTTTAGAGCGAGCGTTACAAAAAACATCTATCTGAACTATAACCCCATTAGGGAAGCTAAAAATATGTCTATTGTGCTGGAAAGGTTTCCTTCAATAAGCATTCATTGCAAGGGGTAAATACGCCATCGAAACAATAGTACATGCTTCTCTGTCTCATTTTTGCATACCAGATTACTACACTGATACGTAATTTAAACTTGTTTACTAGGTAAAGCTCATGTTGTGTATAAAACGGAATGTCAGTCTATGTGAGTATACGTAACTGTAAGTGTAAACACCCCGATTGTATGAACAAGCTAGATTAAATTTAAAGCATGAAAGAATTAGAGAGTGCGCTGATGATTAAGCAATGATGATTATTAAGTCTGCAATGCAAAATTAAAGAGGTTAAGAGTATTCCGATCAATTCTATTCTCTCCCGTGTTTTCAAAAGTATGATGGAGAACAAAAACACTGTGAAGCACTTTCTTTTGTATTTGACATCCCAAATATTATGAGCGTGCAATACTGATAGATAGTGGAAACTTGTGTGCCACGAAAAATGGCTGTTTTT
>JAAXOA010004704.1:0-10022 GCA_036561885.1 Salina celebensis
AAAGAGGAAAACTAAGAGAGTAAGATTCCAAACAAGCATGAAGTATAAACTTTGTGTCATTTTTCTTGCAAATTATCTAATATGTACATAGCTATAAGTGGTTTTCTAGTATGCCTTTTAAGAAAGTTTGGTGAAAGGAAAATTTCGAGGAGACATTTTCATGTTTCAAAGTATTTTTGTACCTGCCAAACTCGAAAACAATGTGTGGGATATTTATTTCAAATTTTTTGTACATGTTTTCATAGAAAGTCGTGACAAACGTTCATAGCTCAGCTCATGACGAAAAACGTTAAGGCAATGAGGGCTGTACTGTTGCTAGGCGCAGATTGACACTGTTCACATGTGTTCCATTAGTGTTGTAACCTTATTTGGAGACTCAGTTAGTTCCAGTTGCAGGTGGACAACTTGTTACAATTACTGGTTTTAGTAACTAATGTCATATTTTTGCAGTTATAGTTTTGCTTATGAGTTTCTGTTCCAAATTTAAATGTTGGGAAGGGTTTGTAATTTGTGACATGGAGTCGTCCTTCCTTTTGTTAGCTTAATTGTCTTAATAAAATTGGAATAAGATGTGATAGTTGACACAAAAAAGTCATTCATTATCAACACAAGATCTTTGAAGAGATGGTTCAAAGAAGCAAGGAATTCATGTTTATACAATGATGGATTATTTTGACATAAATAGTAAGCGTGGGCGAAAGGCGTAATTCATTGTGCCCTCCGCCGCATTGCATGAAAAGTTCAGTAACTCCTCCAAGGAGCATGATCAGCTAATAGGGAAATATGTCCATGGGTTTAGAAGCTCCAGGATTTGTTGTGCAAAAAACGACCAGAATATATTAAGGAGCTGATAGAAATGATTAACTTTTGCTGGAGGCGCTGGTTACAACCTATACCCGAAACTGGGTTATAGTGTTCTTGCATGACATGTCTGTCAAACCTATGGCTATAAAGTACGCAAATGTCTATCAATCGTCTGCTGATAAAATGCCATTATCCACTTCCTACTTACTCATTGCCCACGTTAACAACTTGACCTTCGGTTCCATTATACAATAAAAATGAAAGTTGTTTGTGGGAAAAAGTTTAGAATGAAAATGCTTGAGACACCTGTGTACACCTGTCGACAAGAATATAAAGACGCTATTTATCACATACCATATTAATTGAATTCTTTAACGAAAGCTCAAAATGATGTTTTCCAGTGGAGCGCATAAACCCGACTGACGTTTATTATGAGTAACATTGTATATATACTTGACAATATTTGTGTACCAAGGAAACTTACTAATAGATAAGTGCATACATTTGCTGCAAGTAGGATGTCTTAGTATAAAAATAAGAGTGACCTATTTCTAGTGTTCAGAGGACTTAAAACAAAGAACGAAAACAAGCTCATAAAACAATTGAATGAATGGACAAGTAAGCATAAGGTCATTTGGGATGCACGGGTATCACTGTGCGTGTTACATGGGTCCTAGTAAACATAATAATAAAAACGAAGGTCTTAACCTAAAAAGGGATGCACGGGAAAACTGTGCTGATTACAGGGGTAATTAAAGATATAAAATATATTAAATGAAAAACAGGAAAAACAGGATGAGGACAGTAAAACAAAAAGGACAAAATAGAAATCAATGAAATCATAAAGAAATGAGTTGGGATTGTTGTTTAAAATTATATTTCCAACACCCCCCCTCAATCCAAACTCCATTTCTAATCTAGACTTTATTAGGCGGTTAGTAGTTTTAATGTTCTTATGATTATAATTTTATGCATAATTATGCTTATGATAAAGATATGTACATACTTTGTGATCTTGTCTGGACTACTACGTAGGCTATTGAATTCTTGTAGTTTTAGATAGATATTAGCTCAGTATTATTCTAGTATATTTATGTGTATATTAACTAGTTGAGGATAGTTGTCGAGAGTAAAATATAAAGGGAAATTATAGTGTGTTATTGTATGATATTAATAAAAGATTAAAGGATAGATCTTGAAGATAGTGTTTATATAGATGGATAGAATATAATAAGTGGTTATTCATACATGTACTTGTTGCTTAGGTAAGTGTAAGTTCTGTGTCTTGAGTGGTGTCCTCCTGGTTGGTGGTGTGGGTGGTGTCATTCGCTGGTACGGGGAAGAACGATATCTTGCTGTAGAGTCCTTGTTTCTTGAGTACATAGGCGAGGATACAGATCAGTCCGACCGTGATGAGGAATAGGATGGCAATGGTTGCAAACGATACATGATGTAGTTCCGTGAAGGTAACTTCATTCACTATGGGCTGAGGTTCATCGTGTAGTAAGGCTGTCCAGTTGACGGAAGGAGAAAGAGCCATGTTTGTGTGGATGGAGAACACGGGGTCCAGCTGTTCCTTGTGTTCGTACATCAGGTTGGAGCCAACGAACTCAATGTTGTTTATTTTGAAGCTGGCTTGTATAGGCACTAAGAATATTTTGTCTGGGCAACGTTGTGTTCTTCCCTCGATTTCAATTACTGACTCAGGGCAGTATATGTAGTAGCTACCATGGAAGGGTTTTACTTGGATGAAGTCACGTTCGTCTAATGGTCGCTGTGGCTCACAGTGGGATATAACAAAGTATTTCGACTCATCTGTCATTTCTTCGAAACTGTTACATTTGAAGGCAGGAGAGCTAACCAGATCAGCTGAGGGTGGCACTGTCACATCCAGACCGTAGATACACCTGTCAGCGGTTGAGTGTAGAGCGTTTTTCGGACCAGTGTATGTTACTGTGCAAGTTTTGTTGTTCTTGCGAAGCATAAGCTTGAATGGGTCTGCTTCGATAAGTTGTAAGGTCTTATTGATGACGGGTGCCATAAAGGATATTTCAAGATCTTTCTGGTCTTCACTGATCTCGCACTTGGTAGCACGTGCAAGGTGGACGGGACAGTCATCTTGGCATGGTAGGGTAAAGTTGAAGTAATCTAACATGGCAGGATATACTCTTCCTTGTTTCCATTCTCTGTTTGCTTCTTTAATAACAGAGCGGGCCATCATGAAGCGGGATGTTGCGTATGATATGGCAAAGGTGGACTCAATGTATTTTTCTTTGAACTCGTTGTAATCGCTTTGATGTTTCTGCAGCTCAAGTAGGGTACTTTGGAAGTCATTTTTCAGTGATTTGATGGCATGCTGATTGCTCAGTATTTGTTTTGATCGTACAGCAAGCATTTTTCTTTGTTCGCCAAGCTTTACTTCCATGTCGCTAACACGTGAAAGACTTATAGATGACATTGTCGTACCTGCTATGCCGAGTCCTAGTCCTGTAACGCTAATACCTCCAACGAGACCAAGGAGTGGTATCAGCAATGGTAGTGCTCTCTTATCTCGTTTGCTTCGATGTCTTCCGCCTGTATGCACTTCTGTCCATCTGTAGGTTGGGCACATTTGTTCAAGTTCATACACAAACATGGTACGATATAAACTTCTGCACTTGGAAAGGGCTTGTTGTAGCACACCGGAGTGCACTGTTGAGTTGGTCAGGATTTCACATGTGTCTACGAATATAACTTTCAGGTTTACGTGCTTATACCCAGACGTGACAGGGATGGAGCTGCTTCTCCAAAGCACTGGAGTACTGGCCTCTGTTTTAACACTTGCAACGCTCACCACACTTGAGAACAGACACATTAGCATGAGAGAGTATACCATGTTGGACAGAAGAGACCTTTTTCCTGCTCGGTTGTAGGTTGCACCTCGAAACATACCCATTCCTTCGGTTGCTGCTGCTATCTTTGCTTTTGCCAGTGGCTTGGTTAGACAATCTGCGAGTTGTTCCTCCGTTGGAATGTACTTGATATCTATCTCTCCGTTTTTGGCAACGTCTCTTGAGAAGTGGAACTTGACTCTGATGTGTTTTGAGCGCTTATGAAATTTCTGGTGTTTTGATAGCTCGATGGCACTGGAATTATCAACAAAGATGGAAGTAGGTAGTTGTTGCTCGTGACCCAGCTCGTGAAGGAATGATCGCAACCAGATTGCTTCTGTTGCTCCAGAACAGAGAGCAATGTATTCTGCTTCAGTACTTGATAAAGCAACTACTGACTGTTTTTGACTACACCATGATACGGCACTTCCGTTAATGCAAAAATAGAAGCCACTTGTTGATTTGGATGTGTCCTTGTCACCAGCATAGTCGGAGTCAGTGTATCCCTCCAATATGGTTTCTTTACATGACTGGTAACGGATGCCCAAATGTTGTGTTCCCTTGAGGTAACGTAAAACGTATTTCGCTGCTTTCCAGTGAGATTCATTATAGCCGGTCAGGTATCTGGATAACTTGGCAACTGCATACGCTATATCAGGTCTCGTTGATTTTGCTACAAACAAGAGTGCACCTAGTATCTGACGATATGGGAATGATTCATCACTTGTCTCAGCTGGCTCGAGTTCAAAATTGGGTTGCATGGGGACTGATACTTCTTTGGCATCGATCATGTTGAATTTTTCTAGCATGTTTTGTATGTAGTATGGTTGACTGATGGTGATGGCCCCCCTGCGCATGTCTATCTCTAGACCAACATATGTATTGGGTTCATGTGCTGTAGTCTTGAATTTGCTCTTGATGATTCTGATGGCTTTGCTCACCACAGCTGTTGAGCGGGACATAATTAAGCCGTCGTCAACATAGAGAAGTATGAAAACCTTTTCATTGTCTATGATTCCCTGGTACACACTGGGGTCAGCATTAAGAGGATAGATGCCGTGTTCTTGTAGGTGTTTTGTGAATGTAAGACCCCAACATCTTGGTGCTTGTTTCAACCCGTATAAGCTTTTGTTCAAGAGACATACCTTTTCTGGTTGCTGTAGATCGTACCCTTGTGGTTGAGTCATATAAATAGTTTCTTCAAGCTCGCCATTAAGAAAGGCTGTGGACACGTCGAACTGCGTTATGTGCATGTTTTCTGCGGCTGCAATGGATAGCATTAAACGAATGGACTCATATCGTACAACGGAAGAAAACGTCTCATTGTAGTCAATCCCTTCCCGTTGATTGTAGCCTCGTACAACTAATCTTGCTTTATACTTGTCTATGCTACCGTCTGCGTTGCGCTTGACTTTAAATACCCATCGCGAGTCCAGTAGCCGCACGTCTTTTGGTTTGTCTACCAAAGTCCATGTGTTATTCTCAGCATGGCTATCAAGCTCATTTTGCATAGCTTTCATCCACAGATCTTGTTCTGGTGACTGCATGGCTTCTTGAAAGGTCGTTGGTTCTGGATCATTTACAGATGTGAGGAATGATGCTGGTGCAAACCTGTCTGGTTTCTTCAGTGACGCTCGGTCGCGTAATAGTCGTTGTGGTGCAGTTTGGGGTGTGGTTGCTGTTCTTGGTATTTCTACTCTGGTGGGCTGTGGTGTTCTAGGGATGTCCACTCTAGCTGATCCGGCTGGTGCTGTCATGATCATGTCGAGGTTTCTTGGAAATTGACCTTGGGACCTCCTGGGAGTGCTGGTGGAGGTTCTTTGTGTATTTTCTGGGGTTGAATTCTCATGTGTATTGGGACTGTTGCTTGGGGAAGCTCTAGTTGTTGCGTTGTGTGTTTTGTCAGTATTATTTTCACGGATGATTTCTGTTTCTGCATCGGATTCTTCTTCTTCAGATGATGATGACCATGGTTCGTATGGTGTGACTTTTTCTCTGTTTTCTGGTTTCAATTCTTCATGGAAAATGACATTTCTAGCGACATACAGTCTCCTGTTTGTTTCATCATATAGATTGTATTTTGTGGTGTTGCAGTCATAGCCAACTAATCGTAATTCCCATGCCTTGTCATCAAGGGTCTTTCGAAACGGGGCAGGGACTTTCATGAACGCTTTGCAACCAAAAATACGAAGATCATGAAAGGATGGCTTTTTACCCATGACAGCCTCAAATGGTGTGATGTCTGGTGATTGTTTACTCAGAAGCCGGTTAAGGATATATACGACGTGTTTTACAGCTTCTCCCCAGAGATAAACAGGCAGTTCAGCCTCATTAAGCATGGTACGAGAACAGTCTTTTATTGTTCTTATTTCTCTTTCTATCTTCCCGTTTGACTGGGGTGTGTATGCTGCACTGGTTTCGTGTACAATGCCTCTCTCTGCAAGCTCATATTGAAGCATATGACCGGTAAACTCAGTGCCGTTATCCGAGCGGAAAATCTTCATGTCGTTGCCTGTTTGTGTTTCCATGAATTTTATGTAATCCAGAATGCAGTTTGGTGTTTCATCTTTGAAACGTATGGGATATATTGCTCGGAAACCTGTGGCGTCGTCTTTGCACAGCAGGAACATTTTGGATCCACCCAGTGAATCAACAGGCATAGGGCCACTTAAGTCTGCATGCGTCATTTCACCTACTCGAGTGTTTCGTTTGAATTCTGTTGCAATGGGAAAGTGTACTCTTGCCATCTTTCCTTTAACACAGCTGGAGCACCAGATATCATCCTTTAAATCTTCTATTGCAATTCCATGCACTGCTGACTTTCTCACGGTGTCCCTGATATATTGCATGTTAACATGTGCAAGGCGAGTATGCCAGAGCTTGGATGAGTGTTGTTGTGAGGTACTTAACATGCACGTGTGCTGCTGTTGTGGTCTACGAAACTTCATCGTGTATAACCCAGTCTCCCTTACTGCCATAGGACCTACATGTCCATGTATGCTTTTGAACACCTTTGTTCTTGGTGCGATCTGTTGGTAATTGTAACCGATATCTTCCATGGCCAGTTCCGAGAATATGTTGGGACTGTTTGGTATGTACCTAACATTTTTTATGCGACAAAGAAGCCACTTGTCGTCTATAAGCATATCGACAATGACATCTCCGCCTCCTTCAGCGTACATCGTACTGTTGTTTGCTAGGTTGATGCTCTCCTTGTTTTTGTAGTCAGCATATGTTTCGGGGATGAACCAACTTATGTCACCACATTGATGTTGGGTTGCTCCTGAGTCGCTGTACCAGTCTTCAGCATTGTTTGCGTTTGTTGAAGTTATGAATGCTCTTGCTACGCGTATTCCACTGTCGTACCCATTATCTCTCTCCGCGTCATTTCCGTTCTCCCGCCAAGATCTCCCACTCATATCTGCTCTCTCATCCCTGTAGCTGTATCTCTCCCTACTAGGTGATCTTCGAGATCTATTTTGTGAGCCTGATCTACCTCGAAAGGGGCGGTTTCTACTATTCGACCTACGTGTGTTACGGTATGTGCGGTCTCTAGATGTATTGCGTCTACCCCTATCTCTACGGGGATCATATTGTGGACACTCATTTTTCCAGTGACCGGTCTCATTGCAAATGAAGCATTTTGTCTTTTTCTTTCTTTCATGAATGTCATCAGATTGCCTTCTCATTCCTGTCTCAGGCGATGCATTTCGGGTATCATTCTGTTGATATGGACGAGTGTTTCTGCCAATGAATGCTTTAGCTGGGGTGAGAGTTTTTATGGTGCCAGACGCACTGGCATCTTGCTCTTCTTGCTCTTGTTCTAATTCTTCCTGTTTCAGCCTTGTTTCTAGAGTCTCTAATGTTTGATTGTCTTTGTCGACACTATGCCATGCTTTCTTAAACCCTTTGTACTTTTCGTTTGGAAGAGCTTGTATGATCTTGATGCAAACCAGTTTGTCGGTTAATGGCATGCCCATCCTACTCATTGCCTTCGAAAGGTTGACAATCTCTCTTTGTGCTTCCGTGGGCTTTTGATTCAACGCTATTTTGTAATTGTTGAACTTGGACCATGTCAGCATTTGATTTGTCTCGCTACTGTTGGAATGAATTTCTTCCAACCGTGTCCACATAGCATTCGCAGTAATCAGATGCGAAACCTGATCTTGTATCTCGGGTGACAGTGAGTTAAAAATGTATGATTGAGCCTTGTTATCGGCTTTCATACCATCGGACGTTTCATCGTCTGCCTCGTCGGCAGGCACACCCGCTTCAACAACAGTCCATACTTCTTTAGCCTTTAAGAAAATTCTCATCTGAGTTTTCCATCTCTCATAGTTATCACCGTTAAGCTCGGCTGGTTTTAATTTATCCATGATTCCCTTTTTCTTTTTCTGTCTCTACTTGTGAAAAGGTTCTGCTTATTTATCTAGAGTAGCGAAGTTCTCTGAGCTATTAGTTCTCCGTTGATACTATGATCTCTCCCTGAACGATTTACTACTGTTTCTTGGAAAACGAGATATGTATTTTTCTTCTTTCAAGGATGACTAACAGGAATACTGTTACCAGCTTGGTATATGGACCTTGTTATCTGCACTTTACTTTGTTAAGAAATCGTGTCTAAAGTAAGAACAAGAGGGACACTGTCTGAATAAGGAAATTACTGGTCTTTTGCCTGAGTGTCTTGAAAGAAATTGCTTTTGCTGTTTAAAAAAAACTTTATGAGTGTTAACAAGAAAGTATTATTTCGTGTGACCCTTTGAAAAGAAGAACAACAGACTTTGAAATGAAAACGCTCAAAAAAAAACTTTTGCCTTTAAAGGCTATTAGTAAAATGATGCTTAAAAACAAAGAATTGAGATTTCCTTTAAAAGTATTTAATGAAAGCAAATCGTGTTATAAGAGAAACTTTGAATAATGAAACTATGAAACAAATTTTGGGAGCTATTGCTGTTTGCAGTTTATGATTGAAATTTTTAGAAAAAGGAACGATAATGGGACTTTAGCTTGAAACTTTGTTTAACGATCTGTATCAGTTTTAATTGGACTTATTTGTAAACCTTTGCTTGTGACACCTTTAATTTTAACTGATTGAAAACTTTAATCAGACTTTGCTTATAATACCCTACTAAATCTTATCTTGAAAACTTCTTTAGTAAACTTGTGCTTATGAACTGAGTCTTGAAATTTTATTGAACCTTTTGAAACTTTAATCAGACTTTGCTTGCATACGCTTAATCTTGAAAACTTCAATTAACTTTTACTTGTGAGCTTGCTCTGCGGCTTTTAAAAAAAACTTTGATTTAACTTTGCTCTGATGAACTTTTGAAATCTTTAATAACTTTTGATCAGCTTTTACTGTTAAAACTTTAATAAAACTTTTCTTGAAAAAACTTTAATAGACTTTTACTTGTGAGCTTGTACTGAGACTTTACTCTAAGAGACTTTTAATGAAACTTGACGATTCTTATCTTTCAAAACTTTTGCCTTCAAAACTTTTAAGGGAACTTTGAGTCAAGAGCTTAATCTCAGCTTGTTTTATCTTTTAGTGAGACTTTGTCAACTTTAAATAATACTTTTCATAGAAACTTTGATGAGACTTTTCTTGAAGACGCAAGTTAGACTTGAATTATGTTTTTATCTTATATGATTGCCTTTAACCCAATGAGTGATTGTGAGCTAGATATATACTGCTATATAATTGAGAGTGATGAATTTACTAATATTATGAAGTATTACTTACTATCTTGAACACTTAAGGTGTATTGTATGATTAAATCTAACTTTATAGATGAGAGATACTGTCGTGTGAGACTGAGATTGCGTGATAGAAAGGGATTGCTTTTAGAGAGTCAAGATCTGACACTTGTGAGAGAAAAACAAGACAACAGAAAATAGTTTTGACAGTTTTGCTAACCTTGAGAGACGACCCGGTCCGGCTGAGGTAGGAAGATCAAACGAGGTTGACGAGAATTGAATATTGAGTGCACTTAACTAGATATTTTTTTTTGTTTTATAAAGTTTTTATTCACTTATTATGTAACAACTATAGAAGAAGGAAGAAAAACAAAGCACGATTTTTGATCTGAATCAAAAGCAACAGTTTTAGGCAGATTCTGAAGTTTTTTGAGGAAACACTTTTGCTTAGCTTATACTTTAATTTTACTTATAACTTGAGACTTAATTGTTTCTTTTACTTTTCTTTATAAACTCAACACACAAAGATTGACAACTATCCTCTGCTACCAAATTGAATTCTTTAACGAAAGCTCAAAATGATGTTTTCCAGTGGAGCGCATAAACCCGACTGACGTTTATTATGAGTAACATTGTATATATACTTGACAA
>JAAXOA010004706.1:0-10022 GCA_036561885.1 Salina celebensis
CAAACTAAAGTTCGATACTCCTTTCATATATGATATCCAGTCTAACAGATGGATAGTAAATCCCAAACTGACACACAGATACAAAATGTGGCTTTGGCATTCCGTTACCTTGTCCATATTTCTACTTTTTGCATACACGGCAATATACGAAGCATTACTCCTGCAAGCTTATTTGAAAAACAACTTGGACGACCCGGAGCTCATATTTACACATGGAATTTTCCTAATCTTAACCTCACAGATGATAGCTTCTGTGGAATTGTACGAATGGGACCCAGTGGCTGTCGCATTTATAAACAATAATGCCTATGGATTGCTGAGAGTAAAGTACCTGGGTACGAAAATTAACTAATATAATATACTATTATAATTACAATCAAAGCAAATATCTGTTTTGTTTATTTTATATATGCAATATTCGCTTAACTTTAGGCCTTCCGTCCGCCACCAGGCCCGCGGAACCCCCGGAAATTCTCATTTACCTGCTTACATCAAGTTTCACCTTGTTTCCTTGTCTAGTTGGTATCTGGCCCCTACTAAGATCCCACGACCCAGTAACCCTCGTCTTGTCCAACTTTATAAGCACAAGTAACATCAGAAGAATAACAGCTTCAGTCATATACCTGTTTGTCGCTGTATACTCAGCCGCTACCTGCCTTGCTATGATTGTTATGTGTATGAGTATTTCCTTCTTTTTTGAAATGATAACCCTCAACATCTGTCACCAATCCGAGTCCAGAAGAACACAACTATCTGTCTCCACAATTGAACGCGTTTTACTGATCTTCAACAAAATATTTAGACTACAGCAGAAACCGGCTGCTAAGACAAACAAGCGAGAAGCATTGAACTGGCGAAATAAACCGGGATTGAAACGAAACATTACCCAATTCCCCACTGTAATGCATAAAATGCCAACACTCGTCAAGGACCTGAATAACTACACGGACACATTTCGTCGAGTTCGGCGACTTCATGTACAACTAAGGATACTCATGTTTCTGAGCAATGACGGGGGAAAGAAGTTTGTTCCTATTATGACCTCACATGGAATAATCTTTGTCGTATTCATGGTCATTTCCGTAATTAAAATATTTCGAATATTAGAGCAAGTACCGGACGAAGAGCTTCTACGAAGAATTATTCTTAGTGGATATATAGTACTATTTTTGGTGCTTGTTGGATGTGTAATTGGCTTGATTTTCTTCTTCAGCAATCACGCATCCAAGGCTGCTGTGTATTCAGGAAGGTATTTGAGGTACTGGAGGAATTGCTATCATTTGCGGAAAGCAGATCGTAAGATGGCCAGGGCGATGAGGGAAGTTGTATATACATTTGGGCCTTTCTTCAGAGCAAAGGAGGATACCGCACTGCTGATAATACAGCAAATTCTTGATTTCATTGCAACTATACTTTTGACATAAATAGACCTGAAAATATTATAGAACCAAATGGAGTAAAACCTATAATGATGCTCGTTTTGGTAAATTCTGACAACCGTTTTAACCACTTTATTCCATTATAGCATTATTACAAATCATAAATACCGCGGCATTGATAACGTAATAGACAAGGCTGCTCAAAAATGTGCAGGAAATAGAAGTTTTACAATGACCCTGTAGTGTAATTATCCGTGAAACTTTAAATTCAAAGCTGAAATCAACAAAAAAACACACCAAACTTTATTTCAAACAGCATATCGAAAGTTGCATATGATTAGTAATTACCGGTAGGTAGTTTCCCACAGTAGAAGTAAATTACTGAAATATGCCTTTGATAAAAATCTTATATGCCTTGTAATAGCAACATATTAGCTATTTCAGGCATCTGTCAAGAAGGCAAGCGATATTCTAATTAATAATTTAATCAATCTCAAATTTAAGTCCGATGAAGGTCAAATCGGTCACTCTGTGCGGACAGACACACAAAGTCGAAGATATCATTAGTGAGCCCTAAGCAAAGCTGTTCGCAATAAAAGTTGGAATAATTATGGATAAACGGAAGCATTATTTAATAAAAACATTCCTAAGGCCGCCCTGTTTAACCTCAACGCCACCTCGTATACTTTCTTACAAAATGTTTCATGGATATCCCATTTTCAAATTACCATTCTTATATGACATCAATATAAACAAGTGGATTGTGAATCCAAAATATAAAACTCGATACAAAATGTGGCTGTGGCATATGGTTGCGTTGAGCGTATTTTGCCTTTTGTTATACACTGCAGTCTACGAGTGGACCCTCATTCATGCTTATCTGAAGCAGGATTTGGAAGAACCAGAGCCAATTTTAACACACGGAATGCTCTTAATCTTGGCGTCGCAGGTAATCATCTCTGTAGACTTATACGAGTGGGATCCAGTGACAGTAAATTTTATGAACAACAACGCGTATGGGATGCTAAACGTAAAATATTTGGGTACGAAAATGTTTTTATCAAGTATGATTTTGTCCTATGAAAGATAACCAGTCCGTTACACCACGATTTCTTGAAGTAGCGAAAGCGAAGCCACGTTAATTTTTTGTATACACGATTCATTGAAAACGTTTCAATGAAGTCTCGAATCATTGATTACGAACCAATGTATTCATGAATCAATTGAATATATGAATCGTTGAATATGAATATGGACACCCGAATCATTGTTAGCATCATTCATGTCGCTGTATCTCGTTCACGTAACGAAATATGACATCAATCCTTTAAGCAGAAATGATCAGCTGGATGAAGCCTATTGATATCACGAATAATATTTTATCACATTTAATGAACCATTATAGCTAACTTTAGTGATGCCATTAACTAATGAACGTGATGACATGAAACCTTGAAAACACGTCTCCTGAGTTCCCATGTATAGTCGAATATGTGTACCAAGTTTCGTTGAAATCAGTCCACACCGTCCCGAGATTTCGTGAACACCGACGGACTGACAGACAGAATTGGCGATTTCATAAAGCAGCTTTCGCTACTTAATAATATTATTTACATATTATGTAGACAATAATTGATCTGTTATTTGTAGGATTTCCTTCCGGAAACAGACTCGCTGAGCCGCCCGAAATTCTTATATATTGCCTTGGACTGAGCTTCGCTTTGTTCCCTTGTCTAGTCGGTGTATGGCCCATTTTGCGATCTCACGATCCTGTGACCCTTTTATTGTCTAACTTAATCAACACAAGTATCATCCGCAGATTGATAGCTTCTCTAATCCACATATTACTAGGCGTTTACTCCCTCTGCATTTGTCTTCCTATTATTGTAATGTGCATGAGTATTGTGTTCTATTTTGAATTGATTACACTCAGCGTCTGCCACCAATCAGAGTCATGCGAGCCCCAACTATGTATTTCGCTAATTGAGCGTTTTCTTGTAAGCTTAAACAAAGTATTTTCTCTTCGGGGAACACGAGCTGCTCTAAAATGGGGACAAAGCGCCGGAAGAGTACAAACAACCCAGTCTACAATCATGCACCAAATGCCTAATTTAGCCAAGAACTCGAATAACTGCATGGATACTTTCAGACGTGTGCGTCGACTTCATCTACAACTACGGATCCTCATGTTTCTTAGCAACAACGGGGGAAAAAAGTTTGTCCCTATTATGTGCTCGCATGGAATAATATTTGTCGTGTTTTTAGTCATATCAGTAATCAAAGTATTTCGAATACTGGAGATGGTACCAGAGACTGAGTTTCTTAGAAGGATTGTCCTTGTCGGATATATTGCAATGTTCTCCGGTCTCGTGGGATGTGTTGTTGGTCTGATATTCTTCTTTACCAGTCACGCATCAAAGCCTGCGGTGTACTCAGGAAGATATTTGAGGTACTGGAAGAACTGTCATCAGTTACCAAAAGCAGATCGGAGATTGGCAAAAGCGATGAGAGAAATTGTATACACGTTAGGACCTTTCTTTAGAGTTAAGGAAGACACTGCTTTGCTGATAATGCAGCAAATTCTTGATTTCATTGCAACTATTCTTTTGGCATAATATTCAGCTGGTTATTAGTATTTAGAAGATGTCTAAAAGCTTTATAAATCGAGGTGTTGGCGAAATAGGATTTTCATTTGTTCGAATTTGCAGGAGTCAATATTACTGACCGGAAATAAACACGATAACGGCTGATGACCTTGTCCTGACCGAAGACATAAATCAGCTTTCAGTGAAGAAAATATAATTAGGACCACACATTCTACCACCCTACAGCATTGGCAAAGGAGGAGCTGGAACATTCCAGCATATTTAGTTGTGGAACGGTGGATAAACGGTTTCGTTTTGCCTGAATGATTTTATGGTTAATAATGCATTAATTACTGTCACATTACTGGAGTAATTGGGTGTGGAAACCTAGCCGCAGGCATATTAACTTATGTGTTTTACTTAATTTAAGGAACACGCTCATATTGCGATTGTTCTTTCACCCTGTATGATAATAATGATAATTTCATAAGAATAAAAATCTGTCGTTTGTTGCAAAAACGACTATTATATTTGTATGTGGTTATGGTAAGTTATTTCAATACCTGCATTACACAATTTAGGAAAAACTAAGGTGCTGTCCCGAAACAGTGCAATTTTCTTGGGCATCTGCTGACGTTAAATGCTGACAGAAGCAATCGGCCGTTTTATATTTATTTATTTTATTTATTCACTTTTATTCATATTTACATAAATCCTTTCTCCTATAATTCGTAAAATTCGATATATTTCATGCAACCGAAATGTACACACTACACTGCTGACTTACACGTCATAATATTTCATTTCAAATTCTTATTAAATCACAATGCACGTTATCAATCACATAATCAGAGTAACTATATAAAAGAGAGATCACAACGCTTCTTAATGCTTGTCATAAAATAAAATTCATAAGCTTAAAATGCATCTGAATATGCCTAGGTACATCAAACAAACTAAGATCTATTCGACTCCCGAAAATGTCAAGTAAGTCTTTATATTAAAATGTTGCATAGATACATTCCGGAAGACTTGAATATCTTCCCATCAGGTGACAATTAGTAAGGCAGTTATTGAGGAAACAGTAATTTGTCCAAGCAATTAAAGCCTCCATCTGGGTTTCATTCGGTTTACCATGAGTAGGATACGTAGTTATGCACTATCCTATCCATGCTAAACCGTCTGACTCATAGATGCAGACCGAAAATCAACGAAAATAACTTTCTTTCCTAATCTTTAGACCCCCAGTATGAAACTGTCTCTTAAAACTCTTGTATAAAGCTCGTGTTAGTATAAACAAATGTTTGTATTACGAATACATAATTCATACTTTCTAAACTATAAATATAGCAAATAATCTCTATAACCTATTGCTCTATAGTGAATCTTGTGTATATTTCTAAATACAGATGAAATATTTTTGAATTTAGTAAAATATTCCTGCTCGCCAACAAGTGAAAATAACAAATTTTCAAGTTTAGGTTATTGAAAGGTTGCAAACTTTCATTCAGTGGTTCAACTTGCCTTTTTGTGTTAAATCTTAAAACTTTTGGCACAAAATACATTTTTAACTGACTTTAAATAACTCTCCAAAATACTTTATGAGTACATAACAAATATTTGTGTAATGACCACAAGAAACCAGTAGTGTAATGTTAACAGTGAGTGCTCATAAATCTTTCTCCACAACTGGTTTGACACGGTAATTCCAGACTCTTTCAAGAGTTTGAGCAAACTTTTCTCACCCGATATGGAACGATTTTGTCTTTCCTTCTAATGAATTGATATTTCATCCTTGTCCTCCCTGATGTGACAGTGCATTTCAATTAACAGCATAATTCGAATGAATATTTCTGCTGTTGTCACACCAGCCATGGCGCCAAAATGAAGGTCAAACTGTTCAAATGCGCGGCATACTTCAAGTAAAAGCCACAGGAGGAAGACAGTGAAGAGAACGTTGATTATCTGCATCATGGGAATCAATCGGTTCTTCATGTGTGGAGTCTGAAACAGAAACGGAACAATTTAAAATATATATGCGCAAAACTCTTAAACTTACAAAACGTATAACACCAAGAAATGTATAACCGGGAACTTTAAAACACTATAGCCCCGGATACAGTTTTAATAACAGAATTATGTCAATATAACATCATATATAATGCAAAATACCGTATAATGTTAAATAATACTAAAGCTGCCAAAACATTGACGCCATAATTTTTTATAACTGGATCTGGAAAATGATACACACATTTAAGCGTTATACAACCTAAGCTGTTAAGCATTTTGAAGCATTGTCCGTTTTAATAGTCATGCATATAAAACCGTTATACGTTTTTAAGACAAACGTATTTAAGTGTTGTTCGTTTCTAAGCGTTATACGTTTTAACGGTTAACACATTTTGAAGCTTTACACGTATACAAAGGTTTATACATTTAAGTCGTTATACGTTTCACATTTTGAAGATAAATTTGAAGGAATTATGCGATTCAGATGTTATAAATTTTTAATTCTTGTACGTTTTGAAGCGTTATACATTTAAAGCGATAAAACTTAAAGATTTGAAGGGATATTAACGATAA
The DNA here is from genome assembly GCA_036561885.1 of Salina celebensis. Classification (NCBI taxonomy): domain Eukaryota; kingdom Metazoa; phylum Arthropoda; class Collembola; order Entomobryomorpha; family Paronellidae; genus Salina; species Salina celebensis. Next base: position 6,551 of record JAAXOA010004706.1, read on the forward strand.
TACAGTATACGATTTCCATTGCTACGAATATAATGTACCTTTACTAATTGAAATACTGGAATTAGCTTACCGTGAGCGGTGCAAAAATTAAAACGAGAATACAATCCGCCAGGACGAACACAAACATCGACGAAAATAGCAAAAGGGTTTTCGAGGGAAAAACAGGCATCCCAATTCCTCGAGCATCAACACAAGATTGGAAAAGAGCAACCATCAATGCAATCTGGAGCTAAATTATAACAAAACAAAAATTATTTTATATATTATCCGTCCAAACTGTTGAATCAGCCGTGGTAGTTTCCATTGTTGGGAAAACAATATTTTAATGTGGTTTGAGGACCCTTACACACACCAAATATTTTTAACGGTGAAAGCTATTTCAAACCTATTTAGATACCTAAGAAACCTCTTAATATATTTCTTTCTAATACCAAATCGCGTATCATGTATTTTTCCAAAATTGTTTTTCACAAGTTTCTGTATGAGTTTTTAAAGGAATAATAATCAAGAGATGATCTTCGGAAAAATATCTCCAATGATGAAAAAACATTTCATAAATCCCCAAAGCTGTCCGCCAAATCCGGTGTAGCCATGGAGATGAATATTGTGTGCTGAATGGTTAAGGGTAAGCTTTTTTGGGACTCTCAAGGTTTTGTCGTTATTTTATTAAATCTTATTTCGCATAGTTTAGTTCCAAAACTAACACAGAACTACGTATCGTTAGTTAAACATTTTATGCAAGAGAGAGAATTTTAACAAATTATGAACGATTATATATTGTATAATTGATTTGAAATAGTGGCACCATTAACTCCAATATATAAATTATATTCTGTACCTCAAAACGCGCAATATGAGGTTTTCCACACAACATTCACCGGCAAATTTTGATAGCTCCCTAATCTTAAGTTTGCCTAATATGGCGGTGAAAGGACAAAAATTGAGGGTCACAGCACATTAATAGGCAGTTACTCAGTTGGCTGTGAAAACATCATATATGGCACTGAAAGTGCCTTAATTGGCTGCTTCAACAATATAATTTGCGACTAATCCACCATAATCGGCTGTAAAATCGCGACAAAAGGCCGTAAACGTTCTATAACTGCTGGTGAAAGTACCATAATATAATTAGCAATGAAAGGTCCAGAACTTGCTGTGAAACCGGTATATTTGGCGGAAAATGGGCTATGCGTGACAGTAGAAGCACAGAACCTGGCAGTGGAGGCGCCTTAATTAGCGGAAAAAAACCTCCCTAATTAGCCGTAAATTGTTTAATAAAATTGAAAAGAAGCAATTTCCGGCTCATATAAATACGTTTGAAAAAGCGAAATTCGGCTAGAACCCTGTATAATTATTTTTCTGGTGGCACCTGACTAAATCAAAGTTTTCCAAGTCAAAATTTTCATTCAAAAATATTTTTCTTACCAGTGTCCAGCGATTTGCAAACCTACACATTTTTAAAAACGTTACTTTGAAACGCTGATTTCTCCTTATGTATTGTAATCAAACACTTCACGTTCTAACTTAATATGCAGGGAGGTTAATTACAGCTAAAAACTAGCTACTGGAGGAAATTAAAAGGAAGCAGGTGACTCTATTTTTCACTTGTATGCGTCATCACTTCCAGCAGAGATTTGGCACAAATTGATCTGCCGCATCTTGGAGAGATGAGATTCACGAGGGGAGATCGAGACAGGCCGAGAAAGAAAGAGAAAGTGGAGCAGGAGAAGAAAGCACGGGAGAGATTGCAGAAAAATATGTAAGGGTAATGTCAGCAAGAGATTTGGAAAGCTGCAAGAGATTTGTTGAGGAGAAAGTTGCAGCTTGGATTTATGAAGTGTTATTTTACCCAGGAGAGTATAATAAACAATGCAATAAAATCGTACGAGTAATTCAATACTAGATTTGTTTAGTACACGGTAATACATCTACTCGTATAGTGATTGAATCGTATAATATGAGAAGGTGTAACGCATAAATCCAATAACCTCATAACATGTTATTTGTAAATTGATGAACTTCAGAGGGTAGATAGCGGAAATCGTATACCTTGAGAAGGTATAATGTGAAAATCGTATAATTTAAGACGGTAGAATGCAAAAATCGTATAATTGACGAGGATAAAAAGCAAAAACCATATAACTTGATTACGTATAAGGCGGAAATGGAAAAATCCAGAAGGTATAATGTGAAAATCGTATAAATCAAGATAGTATAATGCGGAAATCGAATAACTCCAAAAGGTATAATGTGAAAATCGTATAAATCAAGAAAGTATAATGCGGAAATCGAATAACTGCAGAAGGTATAATGTAAAAATCGTATAAATCAAGATAGTGTAATGCGGAAATCGAAGAACTCCAGAAGGTATAATGTGAAAATCGAATAAATCAAGATAGTATAATGCGGAAATTAAATAACTCCAGAAGGTATAATGTGAAAATCGTATAAATGAAGATAGTATAATGGGAAAATCGAATAACGTCAGACCGTTCAATGTGTAAGGAGGGTATATTGTGGAAATCGTATAACTTGAAAAGGTACATAACAATAAATTATGCTACACCTTCAACGTTGCTTACACTTGTAAAAAATAGTAATCATGAGCGTAAAGCTCCAAATGCGACCCATGGACTGTCGATTTCATGCACCTTGAGCATTGCATAAAGTTGTCACTATCGAGATGTGACCCATCGGATTGTGAAAAATCGAGAAAAGAGATGACACAGTCAATATATTTTGAAACCGTTGTGTATACAACGGGGTACTTTATTGGGCATTGTGGGAAACCTTCAATAATATCTATGCTACAATGTTAATGCAACGAGAACGAAGAAGAACATAGCTCGAACGAATACATCAATAATTTCTTAAGAGCAAGCCGATCAAACAACCCGGTCGTCATGCACTATGCACACTACCTTTTACATTTTTGTAGCCCTAACGGCATTTGAATTTTACAATTTTTATGACAATAGAATGAAGCCTTTTTAACAAAACCTATATAAAGTTCCACTCAGCAACAAGGGGTAAAAAATTCTATTTCAGACGAGAAACGTGCTGTAATAATGGCAAAGTATATATTCCATTCCAACTCATATTGCGTAACCCATCATACAGAAATTTTGATGAGGTTATTTAAGAACAGACTTGTTTACACTTCTTTGTATTTCGCTACTAATGATCACTAATGACAAGACAAATATAATAATTACAAGGACAGAGAGGAGTCAGAGTAGGACAAAATAGGATGCAAACAAAATCAATATGCCCACAATTAATGATTTGTAAACATATTTGAATTAATGGCTTGTTCTTGCTGAAAGGAAGATGTGTCCGTTCATTTGAAGGTTTCTTCAGAATTACATACACATGCAAAATGTATTTGACCAAAATGTATTTCTCGAACGCCTTATTGTCATTTGTCAGGTTTACACTTGGTTTTAATTTTGTACCAATCGTACATTCTTCA
>JAAXOA010004707.1:0-10021 GCA_036561885.1 Salina celebensis
AAATCCATCCACCATATTTCGAAATCTTTTAAAACTGCCTCTGTCCTTACTCGAATCATGTTTCCGAGGATGATTACTTGATAAGTATTCATGAAGAATCTCGCTTTCCAGCCAATTATATATTCCAGACTCGTCCAATCTCCCAATTATGTGAGATAAAATCTCCCTGTCCCAAAAGGCAACGGCAGACCATCCACTCATTTGTGACAGCAATGATCCCCCTTCATTAACGTAAATGACTTTGTGTCCGTAGTAGAGTGTCATGAAGTCCAGCAGGTCCTTGAACTGGTTGGCCGGATGGCGGTACCAGACCAGAAGTTTATCAGTATTGAACTCCTCCTCCTCAAATTCCTGACAATCCCAGTTTTCTCGACAACCGGTGTTCAAGCTCCAATCGACCAGCCTATGCGTTATTGTACCAATATAAAAGAGATTGCTTACGACAGTCGACCACAATGGATTAACTGTTTTATTTAACTCATTCAAAGTGACATGTTCCCAAATGCTTTGGTACCAAGGAATAACGGGAATAAAACCGTAATTCTCAATCGCGTCAACAATTCCAGGTAGATTTGGCTCACTCTTGTGAGTCAACTCTGAGTACATGTCAAACAAATAAAACTGCCGTAGTAACACAGCTGGCAGCATGAACAATCCAATGGAAATTTCCAATTTTGCTGTCTGCGCTGCTTTTGGTAGCGAAATACCTTGTTCCAACAAAATCGCTAGTACCAGAAAATACGCGTCTTTTGTATAATACAAATGCATGAAAAGACATACTGTACAAAATGAAGCACAAACTAACAGCCAGACACTAACTGGAAATGGACGAAGTAGCGAAACCAGATCTGCGCCAACTCTGAATTCAAAATACTCGTTGTAAGAGGTAGCATTCATAACGTAGAGTAATTTTGCTGTTGTAACTCTGATACCCACTGGGAAAAGCTGTAGCCTGGTAGGATTGGCAAGCTTTTGTAAATTGTAATGATTCTGAGCGTAAGTTAAATTAGGATGCTGACTACGGGTAAAATGAAATGACCAACGGCACAAACTGAAGCGCAAACTATTAACCAGACACTAACTGGAAATGGACGAAGTAGCGAAAGCAGATCTGTACCCACCCTAAATTCAAAATACTCGTTATAAGAGGTAGCATTCATAACGTACAGCAATTTTGCTGTTGTAACTCTGATACCCACTGGAAAAAGCTGTAGCCTGGTAGGATTGGCAAGCTTTTGTAAATTGTAATGATTCTGAGCGTAAGTTAAATTAGGATGCTGACTACGAGTAATGTTACAAATTGGCTCCTCAAGAGGTGCATAACGCTCACTGTAGATTTTGCATAATTGTAAACGGTTATTCTCTTTGCTGAATGCGTTGAAACCTAGTCTTATGGTATCATACAGAAATTTGTCAAACAGATGGCCCTCTTGTAACGCCTGCACGGCATCAATTCTTGTGGCAAGCACATTTAATACTCGGCCATCCAGGTAATCTGTAATGAAGGCGAAGCTAACTGATATGTTCTCGGATATATACAGAATAGGATAGTTGAATGGCACCACGTCTACTTTATGTCCGTGACGGAAGTCCTCAGAGGTTACATTTAAACAATCTGTGCGGTATCGATGACAAAAGTTGCTGCCAACCAAGTAAATAGCACAGTGCACGCGTAGGTTGGAAAACATTGATAATTCACCAAGCACATCACCCATCAAAGATTTCTGATATGATTTAGTGTGAACTGGAATAATACAGTAGTTTCCGAACCGTTGAATGTGTGGTTCTATAGACGTAATATTTTGGTTGAAATTATTCAAATAAATACCATGCCCCAAGTTCACCGTGTTGTCCATTATGTGCCAATAAATGTTTGATTCCAGTGTCTCGTTTCTGCATAATTTTGAACCCTCATCGTAAATTAAATATATGCTACAGGAGTTTAATATGTTTAGGAGAAATGGGGGAATCACAGAATGCATTATGCTTCTGGTTGTATGCCGTAAGTGTTCACGACACTCTTTGTGTTAATCTTGTGAATTTTTATTTAACCTTACCTCGCAGGTTTGTTGACTACTTGAACTCTCCAAGTATAACATTTCTTGTCTCTACACGTTTTAAAATGTGGCTCGTTTATGTTCCAAATTCAGTAGACCTGCCAATATGTCAATATGACTGTCAATCAGAAATGACGGCGCAGACATATTTGAAACGGCACGTGGCCCATGGTACGTAATAGAATTTTTAAATGACATATTTATCCAACAACAAAGTATTTTACTTGGAACTAAGTTAGTGGTTGTATCAAATGCTGCTAAATAGGCGGATAATCGACAAACTTAAAGATTTAATATTGTATATACGATGTATGAACATAATCAAATAAAATCTTTTATAAACTAAAAATAATGCTAGAAATTTATACCCTAACAATTTCAGGAATATTTTTTTTTCATGAAACGTAAACTCCCTACTCCCTACCTACAGCTACGTTGAAATCAGTGGAACTTTTAACGATAAAATAACTACTTCAACAATCAATTCATGCAAAATTATATGAATGTCAATGTCATAATTTACACAGACGCTGGTTTCTATCCAGATGGATGCACATGTGTGCTTTCCTCGACTAGATCATTATTGCAACCAAGCTACGTACAGCTTAAGTAGAAAATCATGTCTTTGTCTCACAGCTTGTTGGAATCTTAACAAAGACCAGATACGAGAATATCCTACAATGCTTAGCGACGACTTGTTACTTAAATGCTGTGACGAGTGCGAGTGGTAGGGAAGTTATTTCCACGTTTTTTTTGCTAAGGATACATCAAAACAAACCCTGAAACAGTCGCAACTTTTGTTTTGGTAATAATTTGACAGCAAAAAAAACTTACAAATTAATTTTATGCAGGTTAAGAAGAAAAATCAGTTTAGAATTGTGGTGACACGCAAAATGAGCTCCATATCAGTAGGGAAGTTACTGCCACCTTCGGAAATCAAAATTGAAAACAACTCTTCTTCCGGCAATTTAAACTCTGAATACTACTGTGAAAATAATATCCATATTAGTGGAATTGACGATAATGATTCAGTGCCTATTGTTGAGAAGAAGGTGTTCACGGCAGTACAAGTTGAAAGCGAGCCTAATAACAAGATCATAAATTCGGCCAGGTAAAAAAGAATATTGTGTGTTTTGCAGGACTAATTATTAAAAATATTTTAACTTTAAGCTGTACTATCACCTTTCAGGTTGGGGTTGGATGAAGACAGACCTGGAGTGTGTAAACTTTGCAACACTGGATTTCCCAACTTTGACCTCTACAATGAACAAATGATTTCTGCCCATCAGGATAAGCTGCCATTTTCCTGTAGATTTTGCAAGAAGCGTTTTAGGAATGTTAGAGGGAAAAATAACCATGAAGAGGCACACGACGAGTCAAGATATTCGGGACCTCCACAGTTTTCTTGTGATCTGTGTGGAAAAGGATATCATATCAAGGCCAGTCTGGTTACCCATTACAAACGGTCACATCTAGGACACAAGGATGGAAAGAGAAATGACAAGGGTCCTTTAAGAATGCACAAGTCAAGGACACTCGCTAGAAATCCGCATTTGAAGCCTCCGCCCCGGAAGAAGGTCAACATCTGTTCTGAATGTGGAATAACATTGGCCAGATGGGATGAACTGAGGGAACACATGAGATCCCATTTCCCGGATGATTCTGGACTCCGTGTTTTTCAGTGCAGGATTTGTGGAAAAAGTGAAAGCAAAAGAAAACGGGATTTGTTCCGGCATATTAAACTGGTCCATCGATGCAATGTTCAAGGGAAAGAGAAGATCTTGAAACCGTATTGCTGCGGAATTTGTGAAAAGCCGTTTTATCTTGGAATAGAGAATAGAAGCTATGATGTGCGCATTGATGGCCCATGATCCAACCCAGATTAAAAATGCCATGTTTCAGTTTAAGTGCTCGAGATGCTCGGACTTGTTTGGGTTAAATAATATTCAATCGTTAAAACGTCACTGGGTGAAGGAGCATCCGGGTAAAAAGTTTCCCAATCAACATGACAGTGGTTACGCTAATTTGAAGCAATACGGAAGGAATGAATTTCCAACGATATCAATCGACAAGGCCAAGGAAGCTGAACTCCGCCATGGAAATGGAATACCACCGGAAGTGAAGAATAGCGATATTTTGTTGTACTTTAAACTTGAGTTGCTACCACAATTACATACGGCAAAAGGAAAGACATCAGTTGTCAAACTTAAAATGGGAAAATCCGAAGAAGTCAGATCATCGAAGTCCTCATCAAACAACAACAAATTTACAGTAAAAGTGGGAGATGTGGCAGAAATCAACAAAATTCCTAACAACAAAATAGTCCAAGTAACGCTGTCGCGTTTGCGTAATTATAAGTCAGAAAATTAATTAAATGTCATTTCTGATTAAAATAGATTATGAATGCTTGTGACTAGTAAGTGGGGTGGGATGGATAATTTTAATAATACTCATAAATGCATTCAGATTGGTTATGATGCTTTTTGCATAGAGAGTACATCAAAATATGTTGCTATCGCAATTATGTGTATAGGTAATTTACACAGTTATAAACATACAAATGGATTTAAATATCTCAGTCATTTAATTTTTAGCGACTTAACTTGTTGTATGAACAATTTTTGTATGGGAACCTTTTGGAAAAATAAAATTTACGCTAGATTAACACAAAAAAAGGATAACCATGTCCGTTGTGATTTTTAGTCTAGCTTTTCCCAACCATCGCAATTGTCTGATTCCAGGTAGAAAATTTGATTTGAAATCTTAATCTCAAGGTCAGCCGGTCTCAAATCCGCCCAAACTGGATTGTCAAACTTCGTTTTGTTCGAGACGCCATCGCTATCCACAACGAATTTTTCATATGGCAACATCTCCTCAAAAAGAACGATTTCCTTTCCTTCCCAGTCATCACCAAAATTAACAGCCTTATCTAGTCAGAAAAAAAACAAATATTTTTGTAACGATTTTGTTTGTTTAGAAAACAGCTGTTTAAAAACTTACAGTACTGAAAGGGAAGATTTGGCAGGTTCAAGATCAAATTCACAGTCACCGCAATATTTCCCCCAGGCCATTGGAGGGCAGTCACAGTTAATCCATGGAATTTTGTGCGAATTTGAGTTCCATTTCTTGTCAAAGTCTTTTCAAAAGGCTTTAGTTTGTAGCGGAGAGTAACCCGCGGATTTCCCCAGCTAACGTCGCAGCTGCAGTTGACAACAGGAAATATTTCACGCGATCTTCCCCATTGCTCGAATTTCCATGTTGTGAATGTTCCAGTACTTTCTTTTATCTGGAAAAAACAAGCGCGGAAAATTAAGTCACAGTTTTTACATTGAAACCAAGACAAATGAATAGTTTGTTATGTTACCTTAGACACGATTGTAGTCCCCGAACTCATTGTTGAAAACAATTTTTTAATTGTTGACTCAGGAAAATAACGATGAGAAGTTATAATTTTCAGGTTTGATCATCTGTGTTTTGTTTACGAGAACCGGTCGCAACACACTTGTAAACCACGTAGCAAGCAACAAGTAAAAAAACAAGCAAACTCCTTTTAGACCTGGCTTGTTGGCTGTCTATGATTGCTTGCTTGGGAAAGGAAAACCATACTTACATACAAGGATTTTTGTATTCCAAGGGAAAGTTATGGTTGCTAATGAGTGAGAGGAGCTGTATATGTGTAAAAAAAATTATACAAAATAGACTTTGTGCAAAAAGAATGTTAGAAGTTGAAAAAATCTTTTTGCTTTGTATTGTAGGTCTCTTTTTATTGGTTGTTTTTGAATGACATTGACATTCACTAATTGCTGAGGACAATAATGAGGACCGTGTTTTATTATAAATGACAATACAATCATTACATATAATATAATACCAACGTCGGAAAATTTACTTAATGTACTAAATGAAATGTTGTTCAAGGTAATCAATCAAATTTTGTATTTCCTCCGTCTACCAGACGAATAGAATGAACGTTTGCTTTATCATGCCAAACCATTCGAAAACGTAATTTAATTACGGAAAACATATTTTTTAAAACCAATATGGGGAATTTTCGCAATTTTCACATTAATATCGTTCTGAAATTGAAAAGAAAATATTACATGCATCAATAAATGCTGTCTTTAATTGTCAATCAACATTTACTCAATCATTACAAGCTCATCATGATTTGCAATTTTATACTTCCATTTGTTTTTTACCGTATTAAATAAAAACTGGTTTACACTGACCCGTTTCCTTCAAGATTTGGAGCAAATTCAGACTACATTACGACTGCATACATTACATAGGAGGGCTTTTCTTGTGGTTGTTATTCCATATGGGTTCTTATACGAAAACGCATATCCGTGGTTTTTAAGCAATTCTAAAAGTTATTATTCGAGACATGTTTGCCAGTTTCAATTATACTCACTATATTCTACTACTAACGAGAGCTTAGGCTACTTTATAGAATGTACGTTTGTGGCTGGCACTTTGCACGCCTTAACTTGCCAATTAGTGAGAAATCCAGTGTTTCATACATTGTTCACATACGGAAACGCGCAACGTGCATAGTACATTTATGTAATGGCAATGCAGTACGTTTTATGTCAATGGTTCCTGTATTTCCGAATCCGCAGAGCGTGGCTTTCGCTACTTGCACAATTCGTGGTCCACGTGGATATTGTAGACCAAGACAATTTTCTTTCTGCTAAACAATTAACTTTATACGAAAATCAAATGATCTTGTATCTACTCACAATTAATTTGTTCTCTCAAACTTAGGTTGAATTCGTTTCATGTCAAAGTTAATGATAAAACATATCTGTGCTGATTCTTTTCATGCTAGTTGCTGAAAGTAATGGGCTCCATTAGAATTGTTTTGAATACGTTTAATTATATTTTATCTAGCTATTGGGTATGTGCCTATCGTTGACTCAATTTTACTTATTCAATTCCATTTGAATAAAACACCAGCAGAAACGAAAAAAGTTGGATTCAGTCATGTCATGACATAAATCTAGAGTCCTATTGAATTCAGAATATTATTCTCACTCTCACTCATATTGTAATTGTAAACAATAATTGTAAAATTTTTATGTAATCATTTTAAACATACTTTACACCATTTTAATTCAAACAGGGATAACTCAGTTTTATACGCATTTTGTTTTCCCGCGGAGCAATAGTTCGTACAGAAAACTGTCTGTCGTAACGTAATAAGGAAAATAATTAATAATTAATTTGGCCATGTCTGTTGCACTAAGCCTTATCAGTGTTATAAGAAAAATTTTAGATTTCTGTCCCCTTCCCTTTGTGTTTGATAAAAAGAATGGAAGAATGGTGCGCAATTTGAATTATAACTCATGCTGGATAAGACGTATGCGACTATTTGTTTGTATATTAACATTCGGCTGCATTATATTTCATACCAGTATTGTAGTAAATAACATATTATCTTATCTTAACAATGGATCAATGTCGATTGGTTTGTTGACTGCATCATTCATGGTGGCAGCTGGATACTGTATTTTCTGCAGCGCTACGTTTGCAACGCACAAGTACAGCGATGAAGTTTTAGTGGCTGTGAATTCCCTCTTGACCTTGAGGTCTGAAAGAAAAAACAATTTATATTCTCGACACAAACATCTGGCTGTTCATATTGGGGGTTTTATTACTCCAGTTGTATGTCTGTTCATATATTTTCTGCCCATAATACCAAAATACGCCAAGATTTTAAAAAGACAGCACTGGATGATGAAGGTTTTGATTGGATTGTGTCATGGAACAACAGTGTCATACATCAGCATCAACTTTTCTTTGTTTATTTCTATTGCGTTTGTTACCTTATTGAAAATTTCTCCTTTTTTCGAGAACTCGATCGAAGGCGGATGTAATGGTGACTCCAAATTTCGCCGAGCATTTCAAAATTTTGTAATAGTTGATATCATTCTTAACTTACTGAAACATTATTTCAATTTTTGTAGTACAGTTTCAATTTCCATTGGCGTATTTGTAGCTTCTTGTGGTGTGTTCATTCTCGTAACAACGTACTACTACGCTTGCTACTTTTCTTTGTTAGTTTTGACATGCGTAGTTACCTGTACTATTTGGTTGATAATAATTTCAACACATTTGTGTGGATCTATTGAGAAAAGTTCAAAAAAGGCAATACGAGGTTGGTCCAATCAAATACAAGGATGTGAGGTGGTGAAACTTTTGGCAACGCTGAGGCCCGTCGGTGTCAAAATAGAACTTTACGGAATTATAAATCAAGAGCTGGGATTTAGAATTTGTGAGAATATAATTAACAACGCGGTTACAATGATTTTGTCGTTTTAACCAAGAATAAGTGGAAGAAATAGGTATACTCGTTAAATAAATGAAACTCCAAACATTTTGGGGTTGAACAATTGTTGGATTTAGATATTAGATCAATCTATGTTATTTCATATGTATAAATTGTGAGTGTTGTTAATCACTGTCGATTTGAATTTTACAGTACATGATGTATTAAATGTTACAATACCACGTGATGCCATTAGCGTATGTTGGATACTTAAGAACTTTAATGTGATCCAATCTCCATGTCAAACAATCAGAATTGCATTTCATTAAAAAATATTATATAGCAACCAATTAAGAATAAGCTCCTATTTGGTTGTTTTTATACAACAATGCTACCGGCCACTGACACGCTTCAGATTTTTCGATTGTCGGCTTGTATGTGGTACTGGATACTTTTATAGCGAATAAATTCCCTGATGTCATTTAAATTTTAGGAACCAACTCACTAGGAAACCACACTACTAACAGGTTTTTCGTACATGAACCATGCGAATTGTACTGGAGCAGCGTAAAACTGTAATAAAGTCTCGTAGAATTTTCTGATATTGTAATCTTAATAGCATTTTTCAAGCCTATCTGTGTGCATTTGTCATCCGTTGTAGCCGGATGATATACAAACCAAGCTGCTGTGTTGACAAAAAAATGAATAAAAGTGTTAAGTAAACCAAAAAAAAAGTTTGTTGCTAACAATAATGAGATTTGCACGCAACTTAAATTGTTTTTTATAACGAAATATAACTACCCGTCGTTTAGTGATAAGGTTGTAATAGCTTTTAGTACAGTTTCAGCTTTGGAGGCTTATCACAGTTCATTCTACCTAGACTTCCAAGGCACATAGCTGAAGCACGCATGTTTGTTTATCTTTGTTTTACGGCTTCGAGTTCTGTTTCTTCACATTCGTATACACATGGCATGGATTTCAAAAAGTGTTTTAGTTAATTTATAATGAATAATATTCATATAAATAATTCTATGGGAAAACATTCTAGTGCGCGAGAGTGTTTTGACATTTTATTACATACAATTTTGTGATAATCGTTTATAGAAAGGTAGTGATTAAACTAATTCACTTAATAAAGTATTTAAATTACATATACAGTAGTGGACTTGTAACATCAGAAGTTGGAGTATAAAACTCAGGCACATGCCAAAGGGTCTGGCCAAACTCCACTTAGCATAATTCCTACGGTGGTATCCTCATTCTAACTGTGCCCAACCACTCTCTGTGTCCAGGTAGAAAATTTGATTTAGAATCTTAATCTCAAGGTCATCCCTGCTCACATTCTGGCAAATTGGATTGTCAAAACTTTGTCTGGTTAAGATTCCATCACTATCCACGACAAATTTTTGATACGGCAACATTTCATCGAAAAGAACGATTTCCTTTCCTCTCCAGTCATCACCAAAATTAACAGCCTTGTCTAGTCACATAAACACAAATTGAAAACAGTAATGAAACATTCAAACTAGTAAAATTTAGAAATTTTGCATTACAAAACTGAGTAGGTAAATTTGGAATGGTAACTGACACAGTTACGGCGATATTTCCTCCAGGCCACTGGAGTGGAGTCACGGTCAGCCCATGGAATTTTGTGAGAATTTGAGTTCCATCGCGTGTCACAGTCTTTTCGAATGGA
>JAAXOA010004708.1:0-10021 GCA_036561885.1 Salina celebensis
GTTTGTACATCATGAGAACAGTTCTGCTCAGGGATCTTCTTGTGAGTATCTTCTGAGCATAAATGAAAGCAAATCCAGACGAAAGCGGCATTATCATTAGTGTTCTACCAGGAGCCAGAATTATTTGGGAAAGGATGACATGAAATATGAGGCTCACGACTTTGCTTTCAGTTAGAATATTCATAACAAATTCGTTGATTTGAATGAATCCATTTGTGAAAACTGGGATACCCACGCAAAACACATTTATCAAATCCCAGTTCCAAACAACGCACAGAAACGTAGTGACAATTGGAAGGATTGTGATTGCAGCAGTAAATCCCATAAGAATCATGCCACCGCGGTCCTGGTTAAGGGAATTTCTCTTGTTAATAGTTAGTCCTTCTTCCAATGTGAATCTTTCCCAGTGGTCATTTAATTGGTATCGTCTATTCGTACAAACGGTCAGATCATTAGAGAACAGGTACACAACGGTGTCAATGACTATTGACATGAGTAATGACAGTGAAGCGAATCCACAGACGAGAAAATGTTCAGTTTGAAACAGAGAATTTCGGTAAAGAAACGAGATGTATGTCATTACGACTGAAAAGATGTGGAGGCAAGCTTTTAGAGGAATGGTATAAAGCGTTATACGCGTTAGGTTTTGGTTAATTAGCCAATTCTTGGTGGATGAATTCCATATGATAGTACACGGTATTATTTGAAGCTTATTGAAGAGTTGGTTGACGTCGAAAGATATATAGGTAAGATGAGAAGGCATGGCTGCGTTTAATGGAGATCGAATAAGCCAAATGAGCTAAAGTTGACGGAAAGACTACTGTTACAGTTGTCAGATTTGCCAAAGAGAAAAAGGTATGTATTCACCGCACGGAGATTGTTTACTTTCACCGTATGATACGAATATGATGAATAATTACGAATGAATGAGAGCTACGGCAGAAGAGTTTCGACGGAGAAACATGAGAGAGATAAGTGACTCGTTTATCCATGCTTGTTTATCCACGTTAGGTATATAATTACATCCTATGTTACGGGATCGTCATCGTTACATGCTCAATCATACGGCTGCTATTGCGAATGAATATAGCATGCAATTTATATTAACCTAAAATAAGTAATAAAGTAGCAGAACCCACGTAAATAAAAATTGATCATTTCTCTCGCAAAACACATTAATCAAATCCCAGTTTCAAACAACGCACAGATGACAATTGTCATTAATAGAATTATATAAGAATCATGCAATCACGGTCCCGGTTGAGTAGATTACCTTATGATCCTGAAGGGGTTATCTTATCAAAAATTATTATCTTTCAATGGTATGAATTTCACAAGGCATATGACTAACAGACAACTTTAGCTTGCGAGCGAAAAAAAATTTATCCGCTACAACTTGATAACATTTCCCTTTTTTATCTGATTTTCAAAACTCGTGGATTTTATAAATGCCGGATATTATCGGGTAGGGATAAGAATTATCGAATTACATACAATTTCATGATGGATACAATATTTTCGCTGCACTATTAACTCAACCTTCGGTACCCTTGTTTTATAAGAGCAACGTTACTAACAATCGCTCGCTGGATTTAATCTTACTACTGGTATTTGGCACAAATTGCCAAGTTGTTTGGTAAGTTGGTCATTTGGTGGGTTAATTTAGAGGTCGGTAAGCAGTATGATTTTATCAGTGCCGTTTATTTCACTCATGATTTATAGTATCATCTTACAAACATGTTACATGATGGGTCGGTACGATATTAGGGCAGTACATAAATGGAGCGACGATAGACACTTTATGCGGATGCCAATCTGTCTGTATGCCACGCTGTTTCTTTAAAACTACTTGAACGATTTCAATGTAATTTGGTACAAATGGTACGATTGATCTCTAGGCCAATTTCGTCGGGGGAAATCAATCTCAGAGCAATCGGTTAACTGTTGCGATAGGAAATAGCCCAATTAAAGTTACAGCCATAAGACATTCAAGGTGTTTGAACGACTACTAGACCTCACGCGTCACGACCATCACTATCGGTCCTTTTGGGAATCGTGCTTCAGCGTTTTATTTGGTATTACTGTTTGTAATGTAGCAAGTTTAATATTTTTTGTCATGAAATGTGTAGAGATTTTGAGCTTAAGAGGCCTTCACTCTTTTATGCTAATGTTTTAATTATGCTAAGTAGCACCTGGGTGCACTATGGATTTTCTGGATAGAGAGAGCATGCCCTTTTTCGTGGTTTTTGGTTCATGCGCAGCTATAGAGTCAAGTCAAAGTTATTTTCATTGTAAGCTTTCTGTCCTCAATATTCAAGTTCAAGTACCTGTGATTTCTAAGAATTTTTTGTGTGAATGTCAATGTTTTACGAGAGTCCCTTTTTGAGAGAGCTAGAATGCACACGTCAGTGCTTCTGGCTAATAAAGTTTTTGTCCACAAGTAACTGTCTGCCACCTCAGCGCTTATTTGGAAGCCGTATTAAACTTAATTACACATAATTTGTGGTCACTTAACTGCTAACTGTCTTTCCTCTTTAGCTAACATCCTAGCATCGCACATTTAGCGTCATATCACGCACCAAACTCACTGCACACCATCCACTGCCACTCTCAGCGTCATTCGCAGCTACTTCCAGTGGTCAAATCCTGACACCAACCTCACCCTGCTAGTCCTCATCGCCTCGGGAACATCTTCCATCATTCATATCCCCATAAAACCCCAAGGGGGGCTAATTGGCCTACTGGGGTAAATTGAGACAAAGTTGCCATCACCACCTATATCATCTGAACTTTCATCAGGTACATAAAATAATCGTTCAGGAGCCTTCAATTATTATTGGGGTATTTAGTATTTGGTATTTGACAGAGACATTATCAGCTGTCCATTACCATAATCCTAGAGTTACATAACTAGAACAACTAACTTCCGATGTGTTGTCAGCAGGTTAGAAGCTTTCTCCAATGAGTATTCATACGCCCTACTGTACGACAGAGCAGGGTGAATCATAGTACTTAATTTAACGTACATATATTAACACACACTTTCTTCCGTTTTAACTTTGTTCTCCCCAAACTCAGTGTCTTCTGAGATGAGATATGAACCTGTTTATTATGTAACCTTATATACGCATAAAGCACAGTAAACATAAACAGTATACGTGAGTTACGCCTTTAAGAAAATCAAGAAAGCTAGCGAGACGTTGTATGACAGAATCAATGAACTCCCGCTTTGCCGTATTATTCAATCGACGGAATGATCCAAAGTGAAAGCTGAAGGGATGTAGCGTTCTGAGTTTTTTCCTTACCAAGCGCTGTTGCCATTTCGAACTTGGAGATATTATAACACTGTAAATTGTCCATTTACGAATAAGCTCAACACTAAAATTAAAGCATTTAGTAACTCGGGGGTATACAATCATAAATACAACAATAATCAAAACTGTTGCTAAGACAACACACCAGTATACATAAAGCGGAAGCCACTTTGGTCCCATGAATGTTGCGGCTCCAGCAATAAACAAAATTACGTATCCAGAAATGTGCACCCAAAATGAAACGTTATCTTGTATCGATCTACCACTTATGTGGAGCAGGTAATACCGAATATATTCATCGATCCCAATCGAAATATTCCACCTTGATATTTGCTTAATTCGAATGAGAGTGGCGTCAACGGAGCCACTGATGAGGAGAACTGAAAATACGTCAAGACAGTGCTTCCGGAAGACTTCAGTGAGAAATAACCAAGTCACCAGGGCTCGTATGTAACCAATTTGGTTGTTGAAATTGAATCTAGCAAATACCAAATGAATTGGGTCTATGTCAATATGCCCAAATATGTTTAGAAGACACCCACACATTGACATGAAATGTGGCAGAAGAGAATATATCATGACGATGTTGAAGGTCGCAAGGCCCAGGGCGTCGCATGCACTAGGATTTGTCCAGAATATTCGTATTTCTGTGAAAGTAATAAAACCAAAGGATTAAACTTGAAACACTAACAAGAGAATGTTTCCAGTATATGAATTTACTTTTTGACGTAAAGCCTTACCCCGCCTTAATAAATCAAATAATGAAGACCTAGATGTTTGTATGGCCCTTAATTTGAAATTTGTCATGTCGTAATGAAGCATTCCATTGACATATATACAGAATTCTTTGCGATGGGCAATATCAAATGGATTGGAACCGATGACATGGACACTAAAAATCACAGCGGCCGAGCTGGCTATCCAATTCAAGCTGGTGCTGAGCACAGAGTGTCGTAATCCTATCGTAATCAAAAAGAAAGCACACCCTAGTATAATTGAGGTGAGCACGGAAAAGTGTATTATCCATGGTAGTAGAGGGAAAAGAGGTTTACGGTACTCAAACCGTAACTGAGATTTGTTCCAGTATACAGCGCCTTTGAAATAAGGGCCGTAATCCAGAATAAACTCATTTAAAGAAAGAACCTTCGCCAGTAAACGACTGAGCATGTTGTTCTTTTTGGTGTCATGAAAGTAGTGGTCTTACATTTGGAACATCCTCGAAATTCTATCATGCTCATCTAGTGAATAGGGTGGAGCAACATGGCTTCGTTTTGTTGAGTAATTGGGTTAGGAGAATGGTTATTTGAAATATTTATGACTCGATTTTCTAATTTGACCATTTTATGAACTCTTTCAGGAAGTTATGTTGCTCATAATTTAAATTCAAAATAATATTTCAATGTTGCATGTTTTTTATCAAGGTGGAACCTTTTATATAATAGATCATCATATGTCCTTAAAGCATTTTTCAGTGTTATTGACGTCCATACTCAACCTTCAAAGCAAAGTGGGGATTTTCAAATAAGTAATGATGCCATGAAAACTATTACCATAATTTGATCATTCAACCTTTCTGTGTAATTCAGTTAGAGCCTTTCACTTTGCTTTGACGTCAAGTGAAAACACGTGCATTCACTCGAGTTCTATTGCTTCATAATTGATTGTTTTTTGTCTTTACGAATACCACCGATTTCGAAGTAAGACATTAGTTTTGCGTATGAAAGGACACCTGGAATGTGGAAACGGTTCAGAGTTGTTAATAACATGATATACAAAGGAGTGGTGCTTCTATTTGGTTTCTTTGAATATGCCGAAACCATATTAAAACCAGAAAATTGGTACGATCCACAGCCTGCATTTGATCTTGAAACAGCGTTAACACCATTTAGAGCCAACTTTTGCTTGAATATAGTTACCTACTATAAAGTCAAAAATCTTCATCCCGATCCAGGACCAGTTGTATTGATTAACGCCTTTTTGTTACAAAATAATAGAGGCAAAATAACATTACCCAGTGCAAAAACGACTAGATTCAACTGTATTTCTTTATTTGATGTACAACCAGATTGGGAATCACAATGTTCATCATTTCGAACGTGCCTGTTACAATATCAAAAACACGGGCTACATATATCGCCCAAGATTTTCCACATTATACTTCTCCGCTATGAAACGCCACCAACAAGGACCATATACACCAAATCGCAATTGTTTGAAATGTCTGTGCCTCGTGTAACATTTATATGGGATAATACGGATAGTGGGACTGCAAACGCAACCATAAAAGTTGTGGGTAACGTGAAAACAGAAGTATCATTAATGTCCCTACTTCAATATAAAAACATAAATCCAAGCCGGTTCTTTCACGTGTTTCCAAGAAAAGTTGAAATTGTACTACCAACAACCGATTTTGAGCCAAGTCATTCAAATAATTCTAAATCCCAGCAAGCTCTCCTTACCGCAGATGAACGCCGAAATCGAACTCGAAGTAAGATGGACATTTGGAATCAGGGGCTTTTGAGTCTGGTAAAATTTGCATTTATGAATGGAACAACATTTTTCATCCTGCCACATAATCCTACTTGCGACACAACTCGTGGAGAAGGATGTATAAACGTTGAGAAAGTTGTATCTATAATCAAAAGTTACGGGAAGTCACAAAGAGTCAAATATCCAAATGATGGCCTACATTTGGTTAGCTGTGGGTTACCTGAATTAAGCTCACTCAGAGTAGCGGAACTGTTTACAGTATTTGATATATATACATGGCTACTATTGTTACTAGGCATTTTGTCATTAGTCACAATCTTAAGACTCGAAAACCAAAGCAAATTTTGCAGCTTTCTATTTGAAACTATGGTGCCTCTGCTGGAACAGGCATCATGGTTGAGAAATGTTACCGGGGCAAGTCGTTTTGCCGCTGGAACTTTGCTTGTCATGTTTGTGGTTATTTCCAACGCATACAAAGGCCTGAATATGCAGAATGTAGTGGCTCCAAGAGTGTTCACTGTATACGAAGATGTGATCACTTTAGCTAAGGGTCATTTTCAGATATACACAAAATCATTACCAGGTAATGCAGACACGTCAGCCATTTTCAAGTATTTCCGAAGAGCACGCTTTTCGGAAGATAAGCACAAAGTTGAAATAGGGCAGGCGATGTTATTGAAATCACAGATTTTTGCAATAAACGAAACTATTATGAAAACAGGTGAAAATCGTTCTGAAGTATTAGATTTAATGCGAAGGCTGGTACAATCGACGCAGCTTCTTCCTACTTTGATAGCACTTAGTAACATTTCAAACCCACAAATTCGCCGCTTACCACGAACCAATTCTGTCAGTAATCAATATAATTGGGATTTAGTGCGACTGGAAGACGAAGGAATGCTTCAATTGCTAATAAAGTGCAACAGGGTTTCGGTACTATTGCCAAAAGCCAATTGCTTGAAACTTACTGAAAAAGTACAGGTGACAAAGCCTCAAGTTTATATGAGTAAAAGTGCAATATTTAGCTATGATGTGAATATCTCATTTGAGGGATACGGAAAAGAACTTGCTTACCACAAGCTAGAAATATCTCGTGCGAGCGGTCTTTGGGTACGATTGAATGGCTCAGTATTTGATAGTCTGTACTTGCCCAACAATAGGGTTTTGGGGAAAGGAGCTACTGAATTGGACAGTAATATCGCACTTGTTTTCATACTCTATATTATTGGCATTGGGATAGCATGTGTAACCAATTTAACTGAATTTATGTACGCCAATCATTGGCCTTCAAGTAAACCTTTACACGCTTCCAAAGAAGTCGACAGTTCGGTTCAACAGTACCGTACCGTAATCTGGAAGCAGTGTCAATTCGTAGAGAAATCCAGTGATTCGGCGCTAACATCTGCAAGTAGTTGTTCCCCAATACATCCTGGTTCCTAATATATGTACCTAATATTATTATTTCGTAGTTGCTGATGTGTGACATTTACCAAACAGTAACCTTTTGTAGGTGATTCAAATAAAATTGTAACAATTGGTACGAAGGCAATTGCAGTAAATTCTGTAAAAAGATTGCTGTAAAATAACTTAAGAATCTACCAGGTCCAGTTAACGCTATTTATGTTTAATTGGTTTCTTCACGAAAAATCACTGGCAACCATAATTTTTAGAAAGTTCCTGTAAAAGTCAGTTATGTGCTCACCACCACAAAAAAACCCAAGTTATATCAATTTTTAACCAGAATTAATGAAAACATTCTCGAAATATATATCTTCACCAGATTCTATGATCATTTTGGATGCATAAAGCATATTATAGTATAAACAGACATGGTAATTTACCCGTGCATAGAGCTTCAAGCTTGGTCATAGAGCTGCACCCGTGTTTTAACAATCAAAACCCAAAATACGGGCTGTTTTGGGTAATAATGTATTTTAATGGGTTAAAATGTACTTTAATGTACAAAAATGGGAAATTTCAATAATGCTATTTACGACCATGTAAATTAAATTTCAGGGCGTTAATGTTTATCAAATTTAAGAATATGAAGTTGGAGCAAAAACACTGTTTTACATACGGTATCATTTAGAAAACTGAAATTGGAAGAATTTATACATTTCACGTATGTTATTGGTGTCAAGGAGAGAGTTAAGAGCATTTAGTGGTTTACTCTTAATTACAGATTTAAAATTATTGGAATTACGGTAAACGGTTTGGAATCAGACTAGTAACGTCAATGCGTGGAAGAATAAATCTGAGAAAATTAACATTTCAATTGGTCTCATCAATGAATTGAACAAATCGTTCTGTGGGTATGGCAATTCAGTATTTAGCCGTAAACATGATAATATCCCATTCAATTGTAAAACAAGCCAAAATATACTTAGATTGGATGTTCCTGTTACTTTCGTGGATAAAGAGTGGTATTCTTTGGCAGCGCGCAGCGCCTTCAAAAGCTCAGAGTCCTATTGGATTAGCTCAACGTCGTATGTCCCTGATTTGCGGGAAACATCATCGATTGTGCTAAAGAAGAATTATTTCGCGAAACTGGTGATGCCGATGATGAGCTCCTGGGTTACCGCTGGTCTAAATGGTGATTTTCGACTAAGCGAGCTGAAAGAACAACTGGATGGGGAATTTGAAAACGAAACGAACGTGTATTACGATCATAGCAGGTCAGGTTCCGCAAACGTTTTTCAGTTCAGTCCTACTGAAATGAGCTCGCTTACTACTGTCATTCATCTTGTAGGCGGCTTCATTGCAATTGCATTGTGTGTCGTCTTGGTTGAAGTATTCAACGTGAGTCGTCTGAGAGCACAATTAGAATTGACCGTGCTGGCATTAAGGAGAATGACTATGACAATATTCCTCCTGATTACTCTGACGATATATACTGTTAAGTACACACTACTGCAAAAATTTATTTTTTGTAGGGTAGTTTATAAGAAAGCTACGTAATCGTTAATAGATAAAGTATGCGAGTTTTTGAGCTAGAGGTCAACTGTTCAATGTATAACACCTATTTTTCTCTGGATGAGAAACCTGTAAATAACCTATTTTCTATTATTTGCTGAAGTGAAGGAGTATGTATTTCTTGAAAGCCCCTTATTCTATGTACATGCTTGATGGCAGCAGGCTGTAGTGTGCAATTTAAAAAAATTGCTTTGTTTCTCAAGTATTATTGACGTTAATGGACAATTTCAATGAAGCATTTTAATAGCATTTATAATGAATATATAATACAGAATGATATGTAATATGTACATATATGAAATCCATAAAAATGATTTTATGATTGAAACAATTTTGGTAGCACTCTTGGACTAAAGTTTGAAGTCAAGTGCTTACACGTGTATAATAAATACATTGAAATAAATTGAATACATTCTAATTGAAATAAATGATTGATTTTTTGGAGGTAAAGGCCACATTCAAATCTTAATCGTATAAATTTGGCGCAATAGATTCACAGTTAAACTTTTCAACTTTTCATAGTCTCTAATTCCTAGCATGCTATCCAAGGTAGTTCTGCTGCTTTTGTGTCATTTATATTCTTCAAATACCGCAGCCGCTACAATTCTGCCTGAATGTAGTTACAATATACAGTGCAAGAGACCTTCAGCCAACCAAAGGACCAGTTGTCCTAGTTAAAGCTTACTTCGCAAGGAATGGCAGACGAGGTAAAAGGGGAACTGTTTCGATGCCAAGTGGAAACAGGACAAGATTTAATTGTGTAGCACTAGTAGATTTGCAACCAGACTGGAATACGTCATGTCCGCGACTCTCAGCGTGTACATTAACATATGATAGACATGAGCTTCAAATTTTACCTAGAATTTTTCACATCATACTGCTATCCCATGTAATGCCTTCAGAAAGGAATCTAAACACGTATTTGAACGATAAAGTAGTACACTCGTACTGGAGAAAACAGGCGATGGGTGTTTTAGGAACGTAAGCATTACCATTGTTGGAAAGTTAAACTCAGAAACATCAAAGATCTCTCACGCACAATACGAAAATATTAATCCTACGCGTTTCGTTTACATCTTCCCGAGAGATGTCAAAGTCGTAATTACCCCAGACGATTTTAAAACAAGCAAGTTCAAGTATTCAAATGGGTCGCAACAAATTATCATAGTAGTGGAAGGAAAACGGAACCGAACTCAGAGTAAGATGGAAACATGGTCACAGGGACTTTTGAGTCTGATCGGATA
>JAAXOA010004709.1:0-10019 GCA_036561885.1 Salina celebensis
GGATGCCGGATGCCAGGATGCCGCTGGATAGGTCGGATGCCGGATGCCAGGATGCCGGGATGCCGCTGAATAGGTCGTATGCCGGACGCCAGAATGCCAGGATGCCACTGAATAGGTCGGATGCCGGATACCAGGATGCCGATGGGGTTTCAATTGAAGAGTTTTTAATTCCTGTTAATTTTTAATTTGATTTTTCAATCTGGAACACTAAGAATCACAATCGCAGGGCCTTCGCCAGACCCTGATTTGCGGGGGACCGGGACAAAAAATTGTTAAGAGGGGCCGGGACGGCAAATTTAACAGGGTCTAGATATTATCACGTAGGGCTATATGTTTCTGTTGATCTATAATGGAGGCAGTCAGCTGCAGGAGACAAATGGGTGGATGATAACGCGTCAAATTTGTGTTGCACATTGCAAGCTCTCAAATCCCTCATGGTTTTAAGTATTGTCGCCGCGTGGTAGGCTGATTTCTGTGTGAACCAGCTCATCTCTGAGCTGGTCAGTCTTGTAAACACAGTGGACTGCACTTCCGCAACGTGGCAAGAGAGTGATCAAATCACTTCCTACCTTAATTGGTGCGAGATTAGTTGTCTTGGCAACATTTTTATTAGTGAGATGGTTCGAAACAAGTCCGTTTCCGGGGCGGGAAAGGAAAAGTCAGGGAGGGAGCGAAAACGGTTATTTAAGGAGAGCTGGAAACTGGAAAAACCAAAAGAATAAGGTTGTTGTTAAAAGGGCCAAAGTGTAACAGGAATCTCAGAGTGATTTTAGTTGTTTGGAGACAAATCTGACTCTTACTAAGATATTATAGTTCTGCCTGATATCGTTTTTCCATCGGTGTGAAACAAAGGGTTTTACTTGGAAACAAAACAGACACAAATACATGTATTTGGTCTCTATTATGTTAAAATTCCAGTCAATTTTCAATAACAAACGCAAAATTTAGAAATTTTTTCGAGGTTTTGCCTGTTATCCGGGATTTAATACTAGTAAGCAAGATTATTTCCCTGTCAGTAAATCGACATTCCAGCATTGTCTTAGACTACTCGCGCCCAAATTCCAACCACTTAGGGTATTCGTCGTACAAAAAGTTGCACTTTCCACACACAAGCAATCAATTTGTTACAAACTCTTCTAAAAAAAACGACTCAAAAAGGAGACAGAATCGGAAAATCTGGCCATCATAGCAATCGAACTTTCTTATGCGACTACTAAATCCGTAAGTTTAATTGGGGGCCGGGACTCAATATAACAGCAGTTGACCGGGACTGTGCTAGCGAAGGCACTGCACAATCGTCATTAGGTAATTATTCTACCACGCGAGGACTTTTAACCACGCAAACAATATGCTTCTATTATCTTTGGCGCCAACAAGTAAATGACGTGTCTACTACTAAAGCAGCAATTATAAATCTTATACAATATCAAAATTTTAATTGCTTCCTGATAAGCTCTTACATTATCGTGATGAAGATAATACGTAATATTATGTACATGTTTATTTCATAAGGCACGGTTAAGTAGAATGAATAAATTGTTTGTGCCGTGTTAGAATAGAAATGGTTAATCTGTTGAGTTGTTGCTTTAAGCACGCCAATCTATGCAATTAAACTTTAAATTTTCTTCTCGCTTATCACTAATTTGTATCGAAGCTCCTGTTCTGAATTTCCATCAAGTCAAATGCGTGCAATGAAGCTACACTTCTGTTTGGTCATATTATTTTACTTTTATCTATTGGACAACACAGTTTGTCAAACGCTAAATCTAAACAAGGCCTTCATTTCTTTTACGAATTGCCACACGGAAATTATATTTTCGCTGATACGGTCACCTTGCAACGTGTTGCCTCCACTTTATGAAATACAGCTAATTTTGATCCCGCATATTAATACACAATACACATATATTGAGAACGACGAAGGTCCTTTAGAATGTAACGAAAATGTCAGATTTATGCTTGAAAACAAAACGACGAACTTTGGCAAAAAAGTTCGGGGGCTACTTAAAACTCAGTGTGTGTTGCGGGTATTATTGGAACCTTTCACTTGTCGGATTTGGCGGACACACAAAAGCGCAATAAAATTAAGTGAAGATGAAAAATCTGCACTGAAAGTATTTCATAAAGACTTCATAAAACTTGATAGTGAAATAACTAGCAATCACTACTTTATTCAAGTTCAAGTAAAGACAGCAGATATAATGGAGGAACGTAGGGTTGAGATTCAGTACCAATTTTCACGCTAATAGTTTTACAGAGAAGTATTATCTTTGTTACTGAAAAATTATGCAAGCATCGATGTGGAAGCAAAGATAGCCAGACGTATTGATTTATTTTTTGTATGAAATGTTTTTAAATTTGAAAGGATTTCCGCGGATCTCACCTAACTAATCCAAAAAAATTGTAATCCGCTTGTGATTGTTTGCTATTATATCGTGAAAATTCGATTCAACCGTTCTTGTTCGCTAGCCAAAAACAAATTAAATTTTCTACCGCTTCCGGACAAAAAGAAGGAACGTTTCCTTAATCATGTCAAACTATTAAAGTCGTAATCTAATTACGAAAAACATATAAATCCCACCAAAATTAAAGCAATTGGAGGACTTACCCATGCGCAATTTTCACATTATTTTTTTTTTTGCTTAATACAGTCTAGGCTTACCGCCTATATAAAGCCCAAAAGTCATTTCTAAATGATTTCCACCACATTTATATCAACGACTTCAAACGCCATTTTTGCCAAACATAACTTCGACCAGACGATTATGAAGGGTATCATTCTAACAGAAACGTCCCAAAGTAGCATAAAACTTGTGTAAATATGTTTCAAAATTTATTAGCCTACATCGAAAAAAAAATCCCACATATGCAAAAATTCGATCCTGTATCAAAATATTTACTTCATAATTAAAATCTCCCGACCACTCAAAAACCAGCCGACCAACTTTTATTCATGATATCTTAAATAATTACCACCTTCTTAAATGACTTTTGGCCATTTTGAGAAAGATCTTATACTCCTCAAAAAGTTTGCGATTAAACATAAGATAGTCAACTATCCAGCATTTACTTCAGTTGACATTATTCTAAGTTACAAAATGATTACTCTGGATGAGCAAATACGATTAATTTATAAAAGTGCCTTTTTAGTGCTAATGGTGTGACAGACCGGATCATTCGTTCCATTATCCAAACTTTATCTTGCCGCATGGCTCTTGGGATGTCTTTACCTGACTGAGCAGTACCGTGGAGCCAATATCGATCAGTTCACAAATGCGTTGCCAGCACTCCCCTTCGATACGATTGACGATCTGGTTGAAAGGAACTTTACATTTCATTCGCCTCCTATTCCCAGCATGGTTCAGCTATATTCACTGTTAGCTTCAATCAACATGAAAGGAGCAAAAGAGATGTATAACAACACGATATCATTACAGGAACCTGCATTCGAATTAAATATATTGTGCAATGATATTAACATGTCAAGTGTCAGCATATGGAATGATGTGCTAAATCGATTGTTTACACCAGGTAGCCTAGAGAAGTACATCAATTACTCTCAAAATCCCTTAATACCGGTGACTGAAAACTGTGAGAAAGAAGCGTATGTGGACGAGTTCCCAAAGGCAGCCAAAATTTTTAAGGACACGAGGGAAATTTATTTGAAAAAGAGGAATAATTTACATTTGAGTAGATCAAATCTGGGTACAGTTTATTCCAGTTTGAAGGTCTTCAATCTACCAGTGGATTCACACTCATTTTCGAAAAAGCTGCTGACCATTATTCAAGCTGGTTTGACTCAAAAGTGGAGAAGCTTGGTCGGAACGAAACGTGCTCGAGCCAGAAGTTAAGAAGTCTTTACAGGAATACTACACAGAGCTGGTTGAGCGTACTGGCGTTAAACCGTTATCAACATCGGATAACATCGTAGTTGCATTCTATGTCTGGGTTGCTATTATAGCGGTTGCTTATACAGTCCAAAATTCTGGAAGTAGCCGAAAACGCGACCACAAATTCGGGCAGAATTTTTAAATTAAAACCAGCACATGTTGTAGTATTGTGATCGTTTTGAATTTTTGTGCTAAATCGCTGGTATTTCTATTGTGAAATGGAAACAAGAGCACAGCTACAACGAAACGAAATATACAGGGAATTTGAGTCGCTGACGCGAACTAAGCTGTGTAATTTTAAAAGTCTGTGTTTAATTTAGTATTTATTCATAAAATCTGTTTCATATAAGTAGAAACCCTTTACATTTGACAAGTTTTTTGTGCAATAATATTTGAGTTGAGATAATTGAAGAGAGAAAATGTCGCGTTATATGGCTTAAATCTTTTCATAAGCTATCATAATTGATCATAATTTGGACAAACAATAATACGCTAAACTAGCAGCTTTCCACTTGGTACTTGCCATGTAAACAACTTTTTGTTTCTAATCTGGTTAATTCATGAACCGTAGATGTATATACTAAAGTATCATGTGATTCTATGTTAAACACATGAAATTCATGATATCATGGTAATTATACGTGTCTGTTTATGTCTAGCATGTTGGACTCCAAGTATCTTCGAACCTACCTACACAAAGATATAGATTGGTCGGTTGATGTGTTAGCCGACGCCGGAAGGAAATTATACTGTAATATTATACTGGAGGGATTCATTATTATGGAATTTTGCCTGTGTTTCTTTAGCACCACCAGACATGTAAGTGTAACTCTCGGGGTATGTACGTAAGCTGATGTGGGTACTGATTACGTCGATGTAGGTTATCTAACAAACTAAAGATTTAGCTTGTATAATGTACCTGAACGAATAAAAAGTTATGAAAAAAATTTACGTAAGGCTTACTTAGAAAAATTGCGTCCATTTAGGAATTTAGCTTTGAGTTCAAAGATTTCACTTTTAAAGAAAATTTCACCTGTGGTAGTCCATCGTGAATTAGCTCTTCCACTACTTTGCAGAAGCTTGATTGTTCTGTTTAAAATATCACCATGGAGCTATTTGTCATTGTATACTTCATTTCTCTTCTCCTACCAACCCAAACAAATCTTGTCGACTACATTAACTCTGAGTGCTATTTTCACGCCGTTGTGATCATAGTTTATCCAAAATCAGAACGATCGTCCTTAAGGTCAAAAACTACAGCAAGTAATATTGAAAATCAGTACCTTCAAGAGACGCCACATGATGTTAGAAACAAGGCTTTGATAGTAACGTGGATTCTTCGAGTATCAGAATATTCATTGGCTAATATTGAGACAGATACAACTGCGGGAAACAACAGTTTTGAGCCATTCGGGCGGAACTCATGTGTTAAGAGAAAGAAGAAATGATCCACTAGGACGAAGACCTGTCACACTTCTGATTACAAGAATTACAATGGTTTCCATAGGCCCACACACATTGCCACAGCCTGAGATGGATTCTCATGTTCGATGGGGAAGATGGTTAATGCAAGTTTTATGGTACCGATCTCTCAGCACTCGGACGAGCTACCGGTTAATATTCACGATTACTTCCAATTCCATTGAACATTTCAATCCGGACGCTGGACATCACACTATTTTGAGTTGCCCATATCTTCTCCTAATTGTCAGAATTCACCGATTTAACATAACAGAAATGCAGCTGCCTTGTATTGCTTGTCGTAGGCAGAAGGAGCTGTACTTGCAGTGGATGGTTCTGAAGGGAAAACCACACGTTTTGACAATGAAATATTTTTCAAAGAAAGATGGGCAATCGTCAATCGAAACTATGCAGATTGTCTTGGGCCAGATCCACCCTCAAACATCGTACGTCGGGCACTTGGACTGCAGGACACGAAAGCCACATGATTCATATCGATATTTCAAAATTTCATATTGATGCCTGTTTGCAGTATGAAGTAATTGCTATGACTGTATTAGCCCAAAGATCAAATTCTACACTTATATTTGGTGCAGTCATGCCATACGGAAAGCACATTTCAAACGTTGATGTGTTTATTGCTGTCACTTTGTTAGATTATTTTCCGTTTCACGAAATATTCCCGGAAGTTCATCAAGTCAATTTGTGGGACACTACAACAGAAGCTTTACTTTATTCTTCGAGACCTGACCAAGTAAGAGTAATGACCGTTTTAAGAATGCTCCTAATACCGTTTGACAGATCCACTTGGATTTCATTGTTTGTCGTATTGGCCCTAACTGCAGTAGTAGTGAAACAGGAAAACAATTTCATGGACTCCATATGTGAAGTTCTCTTCGAAGTCTCAACTATTGTTCTTCAGCGATACAGTCAGAAGAAGGGAAAATGGAAAATATTGTTGCTTGTGGGACTATTCTTCACGGAGTTTGTTTATCTGAGTTCATTAACGGAAAACATAATTTCACCTCCGAAGCGTCGAACTTTAAGCTCAATTTCCGAAGCACTGTCTGCAGGATATAGAATCTATTACGATGCGAATCCCCAGCTGGAGTTTGCCCGCAAAAGAATCCGGGGTTATGCCGCAAAAGAAGGTTATTTCGGAGATTTGTTCGTATTAGACAATCAGTACAACTATACTCAGGCTGTAAACCAGGTAGTAATGAGAATGGTTCGGAAGTACTCACTGACTCCAGCCACAAGTCTTATGGCATTTAGAGGCAGTGACGGAAGCACCTGGGACTTTTTAAAGAAAAAATACGGGACAAGTATTGTAGTAGTTTTAACTGTTTCGAAGTTCAAGCAACAAATTAATTCTCTGGTGGACAGACTCCTGTACGACTCTGGTATTAGATACTACTGGAAGCAAAGGGCAGCTGCAACGGAGTTTGAGATACGAAGTAGGCAAATGCCGTTCATTCGCAAAGTTGATAAGGTTTCCGTCCGTGACTACAGATTTCTTGCGATCGTTTTTATATCATGCAGTGGATGCCTATTTGCAACAGCCATTATATTGACAGAACAGCTCTGGAAAGCCCACATTAATAAACGCATAACATACAGAAGAATTTGGTACTTGGTAACAGTCTGGTATCCTCTTCGTATCAAAAAAGCCAAAGCTTTAATACAGAATTGGTGTTGTAAATGGTGTGTAGGTAGGAAAATTGGACTTTCCTAAATTTATGGAGCTTAGCTTGTCACCCATGATGCCAAATTAATTCGTAGTAAAAACACAATTTTAGATTAGTTACTGCACCATATGATTACTGATTAAATCTAACCGTAGCATAGATCTTATGTATTTTAATTTGCTCGTTTTAATTGATAGGTTGCATGTTATTAAATGCAATTTGTTGAAAACATTAATTGGTTTAGGTTTTTCGAGACAAAGCCCATTTGAAACTCTCTTGCTCCAGTTTGAAGTATGTGTTAGAATTGATAAAGGTACCTCAAACGTATGAAATAAAGCTCCGGGATTGCGATACCATCAGTCTCTTCGCGTGGCTTGCTAATCAAATAGAACAGTAAGAAATTGATTTTTCCTTCCATGGAACAATATTTGTGCAAAATTCTCTTTCAAGTATTAAATTATGTTAACATAAACCACTGAGGCTCCTTTTATGGTACTCTTGTATGAGTTAACAAATGATCCCGCGCTTGGCTTTCACTGCATAAACACTCTACTATGCTAAGATAAAGAAAAAAATGACAGAATGCTGCAAATATTTATCCAGATGCAAAGTATCGAATAACTGAACCAACTGAATACCAGCAGCTGATGAGCCGATAGGATTTAAGTAAGTATTGTGAATGCAGTAATGAATTGTTTTTAAATTCATGTTTAAAAAGTCACACAGATTTATTTGTACTTTTGAATTGTTTTAATACCCACAAAATTCTGATTGATGTAATTCGACGAATTAGTAACTTTCACTGTCAATGAAAATCTCTTTCAATTCGACAAACTAAACAGTGACTGGGTTTAAATGTATTTTCTCAGTGTACCAAGAGATAATTTAACTTCCAACACATCCAGAGCGTGAAAGAAATGGCAGAAACTTTGGGAATTCAACCGTATTTTGTTAGTAGATTTCAGCCATATAAAATTGGCGTTAAATTTTTGAGTCATAAATAACAAATAAATGTAGCATTGTATACGTACGCCTTAAATAGATAACTAACAAACATTCAGTTTCCAAAAGTTTTCGATTTTTGTGTTTGCTTTTGATTTGTAACAACTATTTTGATTCTACAATGAAGAATCTTTTAAATAATGTTACTACTATTCTATTTGTTTCATACACTGTCACGGCGTTTTAATCAATTCCACAAAAAGAGGCAACAAAGTAGGTGTCACTGCCCGCTATCGGCTGGACATGGATCTCAGTCATATCATAAAAGTGCAGTATGCGCCAAACTTCAAAGATTTTATCTTACATCTAGAAGTGTGTGTGTGAGGTGTGATTTCTCACCTCGCGTGAGATTTTATCGCTGGTACAATAAAGAACAAGTAAAAAAAAGTACACTTGTCGTCAAGTGAAGAAGTAGAAGTTGCTTCTACCTACACTACCAAGCCCACAAAACTATCAGTTTGCTTAATAATCGTCTTGGTGAAACACCTACCTTCTAGGAGTAATTATTCTCAAGCGTAAGTTGATAATTAATATCATATTTAGTAAACTGGTGTCATTTAACAATAAAACGAAATAAGAAAATAACATAAAATATTTCAGGTATTTCTTGCGTATTTTTCCTGCGTTCTTTCTGGCGACCTTATCATTCCCTTGAAAATAAGTTCAATCAGAAGAGTGAGTGAAAATAAGGTTATTAAAAAAAAAAAAAATTAATCATCGAAATGAAAATAATTAAAACAAACTTCACTGTGTGCTCAAAAGGTTCAAAGGAAGAGATAGTTCCGGATTTCCGGATTATTGGTGTCAGGGTCAGAGTTAATGAATCAACGAAGGTGGTAAGTAACTTATGTAATCGTTACTTAAGTGATTAAAAAGAGGTAAAACAGGTTGTGAAATGCTCGGTTTGGTATGGTATGTTTCAGCTCTTTTGTCTGGTAAATTTCGCTACAAGTGAACATTTCTCGGGATCAGTTTCCTAACGACGCCGTTAGCTGCTTTGGCAGAACAACGTCTGCAGCCAATCAGGCTCATCGATAAGATTCCTACCGACGCCGTTAGCTGCTACATTAGAGCGACAACTACATCCGACGCACTTCCACCTATCCTCGATTCGTGGGACATTTAATTGTAAGCGTAAAAGCTAAAGATAACTCTCCTTTTCCTGACCGTTTCTCTTTGAGTCGGAAAAGTCTATCCTACTAAACTATTTTCTTTTCTTTCTAAATTGCATAAATTCATGTAAATGGAGCTCCATCATTAAATTCCCTTTATATAACTAACTGTCAATCTCTAGTTAAAGTATTTAAGGATATATTTCCAATTTTCTTGGTTGTTTGATAGAAAATTTAAAGTTTAAAATAATTTCAAATATTTGGGGAGTAAAAATAACAAATTCATTTTCCTTGGGGTAACAAGGAACGTTACAAATTATAATCATTCATTTTTTCCTTGAAATAAAAAGGAATATAAAAAAATATCGATTGATTGTTCTCTTGTGTAATTTCATCCGCATAGCTTCTTTACAGGACGTCCTATAGCCGGCTTTCTCCAAATTCCCTAAACTGTAAGTGCCCCCTTGACCCGATATACTGTCCAAGACGATCTTCATTTAAACGTATCTCACTCATTTAATTGCTCCCTATTTCCATTACCTCCCCATCGACAGGATCCCACACAAAATCCTTGTCAACAGTGGTGACTCTTAAACGTCCGAACCCTCAATCTTTTTCAATTTTCAAGTAAAAAAAATAGTTTACGAAGATCGTCATTTTCACTAAATTCAGTTTTTTCAAACTCCCTTTTCCTAAACTCATAGTTTTGTAAACCCAGTTCCCTTCAACTGTTGTTTAACAGTGTCGGCTGATAAGTACGTCCTTAGCTATTGCCTAAGAGTACATATGCAGTGGGTACCAGACACTCTAAGTGCTCGTCACTGGATTGACCAGTTTGTTCTTACACTTACTGATCTCGTCGGCAA
>JAAXOA010004710.1:0-10018 GCA_036561885.1 Salina celebensis
ATATTTATGTAGGTACAAGAAAAAAACCTGCTTAGAAGCCTTCAAAATCTTTGTCGAAGTGACAAAAACAAGAGTGCTGTTTTGGCATAAAGATCACTCTCAATCTTTAAAAAATTGCATTACTATGCTATGCAAAACGACTTATTCCTATTCCCAAAGCAAAGGGTACTTCTTTAATTTAAAATATGTCACTTGATAATGTATAATTATAAAGATACCATGATTCTAGTCACGTGAATAATAAAAAATAAATATCGCTATCTTTCAAGTGTCAACTTTGCTTGAGTTTGAGATTTTTAAGACATGCTTACCACCTGCTAAGTCTATCATTTCTATTGAAAAAAGTGTATTGAATAGAAAATGATATCTTAAATTATAAGTCAACCTGAGAGTGATTCTTACTCTTACTTTACAGGATTTGAGATGTTCGCTGATATTTAGTATTTTTGATTTCATTTGATGGTCCAAGGTGTCATCAGTTATTGAAACAATTTAAGACTCGACAATGCATTTTTTTTTAATTTAAGAAAATTGTAGGTCATATAAATGCGCAGGTGATGTTTGTAGGTGTGTATACCTATTAAAGTTTTCATTGATGAGTAATAAACTGAGATGGCTTCACGAATATGGTGAAGATAATCATTAAACTTATACCGTTGCTTACATGACGAACCAAAAATATCATTAAATTTTAGAATTAAATAAAACGCGAAATTTCTCTTTCCATTCGCATAATGTCACGTTATAAAAATCATACTTTCGGGGTTGAAAGTCTTTTCTAGTAGGCAAAGTTTGCAGTTAGAAAACACATTATACAACTAGGACGTGCTCTTGCGAATGCTTCGTAGGTGGAAGAAATAAATTATACGAAAGAAAAATTAATAATTAAGAAATGTGTTGTCTAAAAACCAACTTTCATTGGTATTTAATGATTGAAAACAAAGAATGAAAGATGATTTTCTTTTAAAAAAAAAAATTCACCAACATAAAACAAAAGTTGGTCCGCATTTTTAATTTATGGAAAATAAGATTTTTGCCAGCAAGGATAGCTTAAAACAGGCATAGATCTCGACCCCTCTAGATCTACAAATTATATGTATCTTCTAAATTCTTTTACCAAACTTTCGCCACATTAAAAACAGTGAGTTTCCAATGAAAAACCATGTTGTATTTAGATTTTAGAAGAAACGAATTATGCAAGCGTGTTTTGCAAAGACTCGCCCATAAAAATTTGGTCGTTTCTTAGAAAATGGTTCCACCCATGGCTTTCAGCTGTTGAATTGGAAATGATTGTCCGGCAGCACTTGTGATACCTATGGTTTTTTTCTGATTCAATTTTTACGTTTATTGTGACTGAATGCTGAGAGTGAACACGGATATGTGGTTTTAATGTTAAAAATAATATCAAGGTGATAGCCAAAAAGTTGTTTGGTTAGAAATACCTTTGTCATCAAATACATGTTGCAAGTTCGTCCGTTAAAAATGCAAATTAAAAATGTGCTTCTGCATCAAATCGCCGTAAAGGTTAAAAAAGGCTAAAAGTGTTTAATGAAATGCAGTCCCACAAGGTGAGCAAGATTTTCATAAATAGAATATCCAAGGTAATTTAAGCTCTCCGATGTGATAGCAGCTTTACAGACGATGGATGATGTTTCTACTGCTTAACCAAAATGCTCATTACCATATTACATGTGATACTACCGAAGGCGTAACCAAAACAAAGAAAATTCACCTGGCATCGTGCTCGAGTGTGACAACTGGATCTTCCTACCTTCAAACTATCTGGAGGAGATGAATCAGAAAAGTCGGCCGAGAAAAAAGAAACGTGATAATGTTGTCTGCATGTATTTAAAGGTAATTATGCGAGACTTGAACTGGAACTGCATTCTTTAAAAAATGGCAAACTGGTGCCAAGTGCAAATAAATTAGTTGATTATGCTGCCTAATAGTCACATTTATTGCAGCTCTTATTTTGAACTAAACGTATCTTCTCAGAGTGCCCTGGTCACATATTACAGCTCTTTTACTATACGACAACCTGTTCAAAATTATTTGCTACAAGTAGTTTTTTTGTATTGATAAATACTTGCACTTTCATATAAACAATTCGCTGCTTTAAAGGATAAAAGACGCGTTTTGTACAAAATGGTTTAGCTTTGATAGAAGGGTTTTTCAAAGAATTGGGGCCTTTGGTGGCAAACGTGCCTCTATGACGAACATAAGCGATGGACGAGCGAAATGTATGTAAAGCACCTGGTAGCCCATCATCATAAAGAAAGTCTCAAACATTCCAATGCTACCTAACAAAAAAAATACAATACGATCTATGCAGTACGTGTTTGCAATGTTAAAACCCATGCCCGTCGAAAGCACAATTTCGACGGTCCTACTGACACAGTGAAGGATGAATGGGACATGAATGGTGTATGTACAAACAGCGCAACTTGTATTTAAAAAATACAAATGCAGTTATGCTTTTTTCAAACAAACTATAAAGTTTGATCATCCTTCAAGATAAAGCTTGAATCAGCCTTCCGATTGTGTATCTCATACGCGATGATGTGACAATATTTTGAACATTTCATTCTTCTCACCACTTGTTCGTTTGTTGGGCTTAAAATGTCCTGCGATTAAGCAAATGCCACCGGAAACCAATTCTCTTAAAGGTTATACTAATATTGTACTGTAACGCATAATAAACCGTGTGTACAAAAGAGAGAAATCAATGTATCGAAAACGTTGTACCTTTATGGTCATGTTGGTCATCCTCAAATTTCAAATTCATAGTGTTAAAAACTTGGTTAACAGCTAAAAAAGATATGAGAGTTCCATAAAAGTGTCGTTCTTATGTACATTACTATGTCCCTGTGTTTTGTCTGAACACAATAGTACAACAAGCTATAAATTTGTTGTGGGTGCTTGTTTTCACATTATATTGGTCTAACAAACTACTCAACTATGCTTTTTTTGTATGAACATCTCGATTCAAACGAAAAAAACAGGGATAATTTTTGCTGTAAAACGAGAAGAGACACACAGAGGTGAGAGGTGCTTTCACGAAAAAATATACGATGATAAACATGTAACTTATATGAGCATAGAGATCAATTGGCAAGTCATACATTTATGTTTCTCGTAGGGATAGTTGTATGAAGATGCCTGGTTAAAGATATACGTGTAAACTGAAGACACATGTGGTTTTCATATGAGCATTGTTACACTAGGCTCCTGTGTGTGAATCACCCAGGAAAACAATCACTCTCTCATTTTAATGGGAATAAGGAAGGTAGGAAGAGAACAAAAATCAAGTAAAAACCATCTTCATCATAGTTTTTCCTTCAAAACAGAGATGCATGATCATTTATCATCAATATTATGCATTTTAGAGGTTGTATTTCATGTGCGCCTTCGGATCTCTCATGTTGCAAAGATGAAAGAGATGGGTGCGAGATCCCTTTGCACACATCTTTCATCTCTTTTTTGAAACTTGCTGGGTGCACTTTATACTATGTAAAAAAATTGTGATTATGTGCCAACAATGAAAGGGACTTTTTGATAGTTGATGAGAAATAGTAGTAATGTTTATGCATGTTTACCACCAGGAGCAGTAACAGCCTCAAAATGTATCAGCTTTCAGAAAGGAAAAAAATATATATAAGGAGGAAGGATGAGTAAGAGCCAGCTCGTGTGCATTATATTTTTACGTACGATAGGTGCTCATGGCGATGATCATGATTATTATTATGCGGCTGCTGCGTCAAGAACCTGTTGCGTTGGGGTTTCATTTTTCCTATCTCCCAGGTAGGCCAGAGCTGGTTCAATAGTAGAGTAACATGTTCACTTTATTCTAGTTTTGGCTCTCATGCCATTCGCACAGGTACACAGCGTTGCGGTCGCTCTGATCACGGATATCATTTTGAGTGTTGAAAAGAAAAGTACTTTACTTGAGACTTTTTGGGTGCCATTACCTTATCATACCGGATAATAATAGAAGATCACAACTATTTCCCATTCACATTTTTCCTTTTTTCTCTCACCTTCAGTTGTTGTTGACCGTGAAACATTTGAGAAAAAAAGATTCCAGTTGGGAACACCGAAAAAAGTGTGTTAAAGTGGCTGTGAAGGTCATTCAATAGTAGAGTAACATGTTCACTTTATTCTAGTTTTGGCTCTCATGCCATTCGCACAGGTACACAGCGTTGCGGTCGCTCTGATCACGGATATCATTCTGAGTGTTGAAAAGAAAAGTAGGCACTTTACTTGAGACTTTTTGGGTGTTTGTGCCATTACCTTATCATACCGGATAATAATAGAAGATCACAACTATTTCCCATTCACATTTTTCCTTTTTTTTCTCTCACCTTCAGTTGTTGTTGACCGTGAAACATTTGAGAAAAAAAGATTCCAGTTGGGAACACCGAAAAAAGTGTGTTAAAGTGGCTGTGAAGGTCTAGAGGCTGCATCTGACCGATCTTTTGAATGGAACGACCTCGGACCACATACCTATATTATTGACGGAGCCGCACCTGAAAGTTTTAATTTTGTTGGGGGTGAACAGTCAAAAGAAAAAGTGGAGTTTTATGTATGAAGCGGTTTCTTATGCGCTTGCATCAGTCGTCTTTGTTACGAATTACTTCTTTATAACCGGAATTTCTTGAGTATAAATGTACAAAAAAACTCGGCTAGTTGGTTTCTGTGTTTTTTTTTTCTTGAACTACAGTGGACCGAGTGTTTTAACTACTTGTCTACAGTGCTTTCTCGAAATGCAAATCGGGGTTTAAATCCTTTTATCTAAATGATCAGAAATAAAATGTACTCTACAAAAACAGACGCTGCAACTTTAAAAAACGTGTGAACTTGACATTTCTCTATTGTTACTACATTACCGTGCCGAGTTTTCTGTTTAGAACTGGCAGTATTCAAAATTAAAATATTTTTTGGCCATTGTACGATTTCTACATCTATTTGCCCGTCTCTTTGTGTGAATTAGAACAAGAGAAAAGGGGATTCGTCGTGACTGTTTTTTATTTACATATGTGCTCTGACGATGTGACGACAATAATGTAGTTCAACATCAATCAAACTTCTTTTTTTCGTAAAAGTACATCATAATGATATTCCCTTAAACGGCAGTTTCAAGTTTATCGTTTCTCGCCATTTTTATGGCATCTTGCATAAAAAAGAGCAAAATCTGTCAGACATTACTACACAAGCACAATGACTTTCATGTGATTACACCATTGACTTTAAGGAGTGCATGTCTAATATGTAAATGAAACATTGACATTGCACAGCTATTTTGTGTAGCTCGCGGAAACAATCTATCAGTCAATGTCTCCAAGCAAGTGTGTTCTATGAAATTATTGTTAGCAAACAATGTCTTCAATTTTTTATAGATTGTTCTTTATTAGTTCTTGACAAAAGTAAACGAAATCAAGTGAAAGACTTTCTTACGGCTACTAATATGAACATACTTAAACTCCACTGTGTACGCATTTTGCCAATTACTTGAAGCTATTTTCTAATAAGACATGCTTAAAAAGAATTCTGAATCTGTATAACAAGACAACAATTGGACCAGTCATGCTATTTTTAACGAGGGTAACCCACCTGCTAAATATACACCATGATCATCGTCATCTTCAGTCCTCAACATCATGTTTTGTCGTAAACCATTATGGCAATGAGATTGGTAAATGCACACGTTGACCCTGTGACAAGGGTACTTTCCAAACCAGCAGAAACATCAACCTACCTGCTGCTTAATAAAAGCAAAGTACAAATTATCAAACACTCATCATCATCCTCTTCTTCCTCCAGATTTGTTCCCTTTTGTGCCGCAATTCGTACCTTCAGCCTGGTGCAACATCTCCGCTGTTTGAGTGATATGACCTGAAAAGTTTGTGAACTGTAAGAGCAAAGAAATGTCGTATAGTATCAAAGTGTTGTGAACTGGATTCCCTTCAAGTGATCGCCACTTTTGTGTATGTCATCATTAGCATAACGCTAACGGACAACTTTGTGTAACATTGTTTTTGCATCTTATATCACCTTCATCATCCTTACCTGTAATGAACGTCAAATGGACATACTATCGAGTTCATCTTACTGAAATAGATACATTTGTACCGGCCAATTTCTTCTTGTTTTGTGAAGTATCTTGTGTGAAATATGTGTGACATTCACCAGTCCTAATTTACTGGAGTATAACACTTGAAACCAATTATATGACTGTTAACTAATAGCCATTATAACCTACCCAGAATCTGTCACGATTGAATGTTGTGTGTAGTGTCACCTTGAGGATACAATTGCATTCTCCAAATTTTTTAGAACTGCTTTATATTTGGTCCGAGTTGAGGAGAACATCTCCACATTTGTGAGCGGATGGATTACCTAAAATATCCTCTTTTGATTTGATCGTGTTTTGTACAAGAGCACATGACCATCAAGAAGGAACTTATTTTTAGTAAGAATATAAATTGTCTCCAACATAGACCATAATTTGTCGACATATGAGGATTGCAGCGAAGGTGCAACTATCAAAAATATATCATTTTAAATATAAACGTTTAATATAATAACATATCGTGCTGCTACTAAGAAAAAAGCTATATTTAAAGTGAAATTGCTCATCGACTGAAATTACTTTGACGGTGTCGTGCCCAATCTTGTTTGCTACAGTCGTTATTACTGATATTTTTATTTGATGAAGGGACGTTAAATTAAAGGTAAGAACATTTTGACGGATCCACAGTTGATAATACTTTTCCCTATTTATTTGTTTGTTAATAAGAACCCCAAAGTAGAGAGGATACGCTCCACTCTTGATTGAAAAATGTCATTTACTCAAGGTCAGATACACAATAAAGAAGTGTATGCACGTCTTGTTGAGTGTGTTTGCTTATGTATTGAAATATTCTCATTATCAGTAGCAATTCGAGAAATTGCATCTTGTTAGGACAGTATTTAAACTTGAGATAAGCATCTATACCACTTACTACTTACTATCGTTTCAAATTTATGGGAGAGAAATTACCAAATTTGATGTGATGTGCTGGCGTGTTCGACAAACCTACGTAACCGTAAGCTAGCCACCAGTCTAAGATAGATGTTTGAAACCTCCGAAAATTTATGCGAGAGAAATTACCAAATTTGATGTGATGTGCTGGCGTGTTCGACAAACCTACGTAACCGTAAGCTAGCCACCAGTCTAAGATAGATGTTTGAAACCTCCGCAGGTATGCTAACAGTGAAGCTAGTCCAAATAGTTAAAATGCTCTGCACCGCTTTCCATCCCCACTGTCATTAATCTGGTATTCTCGACGTGAAGTGTATGGGAGATCAATTTGTAGGTGTTTAGTGGCTTCCTTATGCAAATTTGATAATGACTTCTTCTGAAAAGCCTGGCACGGAAAGGAGGGAAAGCAGGCGGCGCATTAAATTTCAATACTGCAGTTATTACAGATTCTTTTTTTATATTTCTATGAGTATCATTTGCACCAGATCTGCAACCTCATCATCACGCTTTTGTTAGCGAGTTTGTAACGTAATTCATGCAAAATTCATTGTTATAATTATCAATTATCATTGCAAAAGTAGTACAACTTGACAGTGTATCTGGCGATTTCCATGTTTGTAAATTGTCAAGTGACACATACGAGGGAGGAAAGAACTCGCTTCGCTGGTATTACGACTCCTGCAGTTTTCACATTTCACGAGTGCTACAAGTGTTCCTGTTTTGTCAGCACCTCCTCTCTACTGATCTAAATAATGACTTCGGTAAATCAAACATTGTCAAAATATATATGAATGGCTCATACAATCAGCAAGGGACAAATCTTGCTAACTATACACACCTCTGTCAACTCACATGTTTACCACAGACAGATTTTATGTCATTTAAGTTGTCGATTTCTAATTGATATTTGCATGTGCTTTAGTGCAGAACATAGGATTATTAATTAAGTGTTTTTTAATCAGATGGATGTTGAAGTGCAAAGTAAAGTTTTTATGTATGAGCGAAAACAACAGAAATGCATGTCTTCTGCGTGTTTGGCAACTCAATGTTTTGCTTGGGATGCAAATGCAGTTTCGTTTAATCCTATTGATCTCACGTATTCAATCAAAGTGATTTTAAAGTCCATGCCATACTGGGATCGTCGCGTACCAGTCTAGACCGAAAAGAAATTTGCGTTGTGCATAAGTGTCACTACACATTTAACTGATCACGCTTGCCAATTACAACTAAGCCACATTATAATTGGGATATTCATTACTCATCATGTAATATCTGCTACAATCTCTTTTTGATCAGTAATACCCTATCATGTCCATTTCTCCCTTTTTAGATTTGTAATCTTTATCTTCTCTAAAGTCAGCATGATTGTCATCAGGTTGGTCTCTCTTCAACTTGATTTATGTCATTAACCTGATGAATGCGATGACAAGAAACCCAATTCATATTTATAATGAGGAGAAACTAATAACATGGCCCATGAAATAATAGCAGAAAAAATATTCACACTTCAGTGGGTGACATGTGTTTTCAATGGCAAACGATCAGGTATGGAAATAGCAACATGCGTAATTGTTTCTGTGCCTGGGTGTGTGTAAAAGTTCTCATTTATGCGGCCGCCTTGTCCCTTTTAATTTGTATCTATTTTTATCGAAACAAGGCATACATCTTAAGATGATGATTAAACATTCATTTACATATTGTGTACTTACCTTAAACGCACCTGTCCACCAGTGCTGCAGGTTCATTCCCATAAGCAATTAAAATTTAGGTGAACATTTTTTTTGAATCCTTCAGCTACATATCAGTAGAAGCCGATGACGAATATCGATTAAGTGCATCCATGCCTAAATTGT
The DNA here is from genome assembly GCA_036561885.1 of Salina celebensis. Taxonomy (NCBI): domain Eukaryota; kingdom Metazoa; phylum Arthropoda; class Collembola; order Entomobryomorpha; family Paronellidae; genus Salina; species Salina celebensis. Next base: position 8,875 of record JAAXOA010004710.1, read on the forward strand.
GTTCTTTCTAATTTAGACTTTTGGTGAACGTCAGAAGCCCTGTTTACTTCTTGTTAACCTTCTGTCACCAAAGTATAAAAAAACAGCACACTGCTGCATAATGCGATAAGAGCTTATTAATTTATAAACGAACATGATACGCCATTCGGATTTTTATTGAATAAATTTAACAGCTAGCTTGGACCCCTATTATCTCTAGCTGTGCTCAACTTATTATCTTAATCAGTCTAGAAATAATGAAATGGTCACGATCAGTCAAGGTGCGTTTTTCTTCTGTCAGGAACTTGTACTGTGGGAGTTGCAATGAGCTACCGATTCCACGGCTGACGATGTCCGATTGTCAAAATCAAAGCTGTCAAGACAAAATGCATTAAAAAAATGCGACTTCATTTCTTGCATCTCGTTTAGTGACACTACTTTTTATTTCTTTGCATCATCTCAACTGAAGGACAACATAAATGGTTGTGATTTGTAACGTGATATTAAAAACTGATTTTTTTATGATGTGGCAAAACATTGATACGCATCCGTGCTGAATTGCAAATGAGGAATACATAATTTTTTATAAGAATAAATAAGTAAATTGTACTTCCGTTCTGACTGTTTCCAATTACAGCCACCAAATCAGTTGTATTGTTTTGTATAGTTTGATGTGCCAATCCCTTATTAAAAATGTAAAAATAGAGAGGACACAGAAATCTTAATATGCTAATTATACCATTTATTCATTTGGTTACATTTGTATGCAAAACTCAATGATATTGTTTTGTAGCTTTGTCACAAGGTTGTATTGTTTCTTGGATATATTTATTGCATTTTAACGGAAGCCAAGATTTACAGAAGAAGACAATGATGACAAAACATTTAATTTGTTTTTTTTACAACTTTTCATGAATATAAAGCAATTGCATAATGGCGCTAGCCCTACAAATATTCGACTAGTGATTAATTTTGCTGGGTTTTAGCCTGCATCATCACCTCTGCAATGTACTCCGTATGTGTGCTACGCCCATCAGAAATTTCTACAATGAGAAACGTAATTAAGAGACAATGTTTAAAAGAAGATGAAGTTGCATCCAGATTGGGTTGGACGTTTTGTAGACACGTTCTTGTGATGATATTAAACGACGTGCCAAAGGCATAT
>JAAXOA010004711.1:0-10016 GCA_036561885.1 Salina celebensis
GGAACGACAATCGACTACTGTTTCACTAATATAGAAACTGCAGAGGCCTGGATTTACGAGTCCTACTACAGCCACCATAAACCAATTTGTTTTATGTTCTAAATTGAATTTCGATTATTTTTTTAAGTGCAATTATTTATTTATCTATAAGTTTAGACTAAAAATAGGATTAAATATCTTTTCAATAAATGTTGGATTGAAATAGGATTATTGGACAGAAAATTGAGTTTCACGTGGATCGCAGTTATTTCAAATTACTATTATCAACGGGTCCCCGTAAATACTAAACCTTTTCTGATTCATGTACGTTTTACCGTCACGTTACAAATTGCAAAGGGCATGAACTCGTTGAATTTGAAGGATTCCGCCCGGTCGTACACAAAACGTACACAATTTTCCATAAATATTTTAATTATACCCTTTTCAGGTACTCTGAAAAATATTCAATAAATAATAGAGTATTAAAAATGTATTTGGTTAATATGCATTCATTGAAATTCGTATACATATTTACAACAAATGCATGTATTATAAATACACGTATGCCTTTTTCAATAAGGTTGGATGAACTCTAAAATATTTTTTAGCGGACTCTTATAACTAAAATATCCTATTAAAAAGGCTACTGCTTTCGCTACTTCAAGATTTCGTGGTGTAACGGACTGGTTATCCAACAGACATGCAAAACAAACACATATGTATACATTTGGCTGCATTTATATATGTTGCGACATTCTGTGGTACTCCAAGTCAAACTGACATATCAGTCGGGGATTATAAAAAGGCTTTAGTTATAATCAAAGGGTCAGTTATAAAATTATAGTGTCGTGAATGAGTTTTTCTTTTTTTTAAATCTTTGAGATGAGCCTATTACCCTTCTCTGACATTTTTAATCTGAAGTTCATTAAAATCTTTCGACACAACCAGGATAAATTTCTTTCACACCACGCATCCACACTACATCACTATTTCTATGTATGCCACTTTCTCATTCTGACTGTCTAAAAATGATAAAGGCAGCATAACCGATTGATTCACTTTGAAAAAAACTCAGAATTATAGCTTATTAACGGGTACCAGCGACTGGTAAAAGTACATGGCATATGAGGTAATTCGTAATAGTCGTAGATGTATTTAAAATATAAAACTAAAAACTGTACATTTGTAGTTATACTATCGTAATTTTTACACCTCATTTATCCAGAACTTAAAATTCTGTGGAGTCAGCCAATGATGGTTTATCGGTTTACTCGAGAAACAAATCCTGGCTTCCTAACCCTGTCCTTTAAACTGTCACTACTACAAAATTCAGCTGTAATAAACGTCAGTTGTCCATATTTTTTTAGTATCTTCAACCTGATTGACGGTCACAAACCAAAATCAGATCGAACCCATGAAATATTTGGTGTGGCTGCGTCTGGGATAGTTTCAACAAAGAAGCTTATCAGAATGAATGTCACTATATAACAAATCTCTGTCATTACATGCGGTTGACGACTGACAGAAAAATGCTACCCAACAAACAATAAAGAATGTGATAGAAACGAACAAATGGCTAAATATTTAAGAGACTAACATTTCAATTTTCATTGGAACTGGGCGAATCGCATCGAATTGATATGCTGCTCAGATTTTTTTAAAATACTACGTTTTCTTTCATTTTGATGTGAAACACAGTTCCAGCCTCCGTTTTGTGTGATTCTATACAAATGCATTTTAACAGTCATGCATCTGTTCGCCAGAAACGTTTGGGAATTAATAGTTATGAATTATGAATGATTATGAGTAGCATGAATGCATTTATGAATGAATTTATGAATTATGAATGAACGTAACAAGAATTGGATTCCATTTATATAAACAAATCTTAAACATGATACGTATGTAATTTGTACTGTATTTACTATTATTAGCTGCATCTGACCGTTAATATATTGTTACTAGCTCTAAATACAACAAAACTACATAATAAATATAGGAAACATGTTGGTAAGAAAAAAACACACCTAAATGGTGAGATATGTATTCAGAAATGGCGTTTTATCTCGACGTTGATGCTTGTTACATTTAAACTCAAAGCACTACATAAAACATAACATTATTTATGCCTTGATTTGTAATTTTATTGACAAATTATTATGAATCATAAATTACGATTGATTACATACATTGAAGGTCTGGAGTCCTTATTTACATACATCTATTTACAAACACATGGCAGTACACTTCACTAGGCATTACTCTCTATTTTTTACGTTTGGGTGATGTTTTTTGACGTGGTCGTCAAGATTGAGTTTTTTAACATAACGCTTGTTACAAGTCCTACATTGGTACTGCTTTTCCCCTGTGTGGAACCTAAGATGTCTTACAAGATTCCCTTTCCAGCTGAATTTCATTTCACACATTGAGCAAGCATGGGTTTTATCCGGCTTCTAGTAGGATCCTGCGTGATAACGCATTTTATGTTCCTTGAGCTGGCCACTTCCTCTAGTCTTATAAGGACAATGGTTGCACAGCCATGGGTTTTCTCCCACGTGTTGTAAAATATGAACTTTATCTCAGAAAATTCAGTGAATCGCTTGTCACAAAACACGCAACCTAATGGTTTATCCTTTGTATGACGTCTCATATGTACACGTAGATTACTGGAGCAGTTAAACACTCTATCACATACGGTGCATGAATATTTTGAGATGTGTCGAATTTCATGTGAATTTCGACCTTCTGGAGTATCAAAAGACTTTTTGCAAATTCCGCACTCAAACTCTTTACGACCCCTCTGTGTGTGTAACTTCCGATGTAGTTCCATTATATATTTTATTGCAAAGCCCTTTTCGCAAATCGGACACTTGTGTGGCTTGGAATGAGTGGCCAAATGGCGTCTTAAGCCCCGAGGTGTGACTGCTGTTTCACAAATTGTGCAGTTTACTTTATGTATAACCCCAGAGTGCTCCCGTGCGCAGTGTTGTTTAAGTGTTGAAGCGCCTTTGTATCTTACATCGCATTTAACACATTTGTAAGCCTTTTCGTTCGTGTGCGTCTTTATATGATAGTTTATGGATGTCATGGATGGATGGATGGATGGATGGATGGATGAGGTCATGGAAACTTATCGGCCAAGTGCTATCGTTCTCCAGAGTGGCGCCGACTTCTTGACTGGAGATCGTCTCGGTTGCTTTAACTTGACCCTGAAAGGGCATGCCAAGTGCGTCGAGTTCGTGAAGAAGTATAATTTGCCCCTGTTGCTCCTTGGAGGCGGTGGTTACACCATCAGAAACGTGGCCCGCTGCTGGACCTACGAGACGGCAGTCGCCCTTGACGCCGATATCGCCAACGAGCTCCCTTACAACGATTACTTTGAATATTTCGGCCCTGANTGCAGTCGCCCTTGGCGTCGACATCGCCAACGAGCTCCCTTACAACGACTACTTTGAATATTTTGGCCCTGACTTCAAGCTCCACATCAGCCAGAGCAACATGTCCAACCAGAACACGCCTGAGTACCTCGATAAAATCAAAACAAAGCTCTTCGAGAACCTTAGAATGCTCCCGTGTGCCCCCGGGGTTCAAATGCAGGATATTCCAGAGGACGGCGTTCAAGTTGTCGATCTTGAAGAGGCTGAAAAGGCCAGTCCAGATAAAAGGATCTCAATTTGGGCGAGCGACAAGCGGGTGGTCAATGACAACGAGTTTAGTGATTCAGAGGATGAAGGAGGCGACGGTCGCAGAGACCAGAAGAACTTTGGAAGGATCCTGAAGCGGGCGAGGCCGGATGGCAATGGAGGGTCTACAAACACCAGTAAGGAAGGAGACAGGAGGGAGGAGAAGAAACTGCGGGGAGAGGATGAAAACGTAGAGGCTGCTGTTGAGGAGAAGAATGAAGGAAACGGAGGGTCCACCAGTGCGAGTCCCGAGGAAGCTAACAAGGATGCGAAGGGACCGGAGGGAGAAGTGACGGGGGTGGATGGTGAAGAGGAGAAAAAGGAAGAGAGCAAAGCGGATGGGAAAACCGATTAATGCTTTTGTCTCCGAAAGGAAGTTAATTATGATTTCTATTTTATTCCTATTCCACTTCACATTTGTTAGGCTAAGAAAACAAACAACTATTAAAATTGTATTCATCAAATGTTCAATTTTTTTTTTTTTACTTTTCATATGAATTCAATGCATTTTATTAATCAGACCCCATGATGAAAATAGACATGATTATTTGGCTCTTCCAAGCACAATTCCACAAATTAAGTGCATTCATACGAGCGTATATCATGTAATGTTAGGTGTAATAATCTTATACTTTAGTGGGTAAAGGTAAAACAGGTAAAAATTCAGGCAAAGTTTTATAAAATCCATTTTGCACCGTGAATTAGGCTTTAAAAAATGTAATCTGACCAATTATTAACTTAAAGTTACGACGTTTAAGACGATTTACTTTAGGTGTGTGATCTACTTCACAATTAATATGTTCCATGGTTTTTAATTATTATTCAAAAAATTTAGTTACAGTCGTGATTTTGCTGTCACTATTTCTGATACAAGTATGCCGAATGATACTACTATACAGATTCCACTTATCACGTAAACTATAACTAAACTAAACATGTTTAGAGGCGTGGCTCCTTCCTGGGTATAGGTGCGATGAACTTTGAAAGCGTCTCCCAAGCGTTCCTTTTCTCTGCGAGTTGCCTCATATTTCAGAGTTTGAGGGGACTGTTTCCTCAAGAGTTCAATTAAATGTCCACTCACCGCCAATCCCACATATCTACTGAATGTTTCCACAAATATTGATCCTTTTGTGAATCCAAGTGAGGCTATTAGCATAGCTCCATGATCGGATGGAATCGTCAAAGAATTTAATTCTGAATGAACCATCGAGTTATTTGCAATCGCAGCTGCTGCTTTGGCCTCCCAGATTATGCACGCGTGTTTAGATTTTGTCGCATGTTTCAAGCATTTTAAAGCGTCTTTTGTAATTGACATTCTTTTCCCAATCCCTTTCATAATTGGGTTAGGCGAGGTTCTGAATTGTTCCAACTCCGTGCCCCCCAGCGAGTGGATCATGATGGAGTAACTCTTCTCCTCATGTAGTGCTTTGAATGTGTTGGGAACCCATGCTGTATCCAAGAAAGTCAGAAAACCAACTAGGTTACTGCAATAAGCTGTATTAATTATGTACGCCACCCATATCCATGTCAATAACAAACCCTTGAACCTAATGAAACTGGGAACTGTTTCAGATTTACACAAGAGAAAACTGTAACACAAAAGCACAATTGTAGACCAGCACCAGTCCTCAATAATGTCCTTCCGAATAAAACAACTGAATGCAAAATATACAGTAATTATTGCAAATGACAGGGCTGTGAGTATCCAAACTGTTGGAGTGAACGGGGCAACGAGAGCATCCAAGCGCCGCGATGGAGCAGGTGCAGCCAAACAAAGATTTAAAGGACTCATGTAGGAAACAATTGTCCAACTTATGAACGGGTATCGCTGTAAAGTCGCCCCAAGTGCAGGTGTAAAGTCAGCCCGGCCACTGACCAGCTCGCCGATTAAACCAGTACACGACCCATTGGGCGAAGGATTCCCAAACCCACGCTTTTTCATTTTGCTAGTATAAACTAACGTTACATTGTTCTTGTGTGAAATATCGGTGAGGAAGTGATACAGTGAGCCTGCAAAAGTCCCATTTGGGAAGTTGTAAATATCTGGAGGAAGTTGCATGTAGATCATCATGTATCCATTATGTTGTTAATCCTCATGGGAATTGTGAGCTTTCTGTTCACACTCAGTTGTCTTCCAAATACTTCCGCCTCTGTTATAAATTTGATATTTTTTCGCAAGCACTTGCCAAAACATCCGACGACACCAAACTTTCTTGTCACAGAATGAGTCACCAGGCGGCTGTCCATTATCTCATACAATAACTTTTCACTTTTCGATATGAATATCAATACGTCTTTAGTGGATTTCATTAGCTGCGTGAAGTTTCCATGTAATAATTCCTTACTCAGTATTGGAAGTATGACGTAAAAGCATGAGGATTTAAAGTGATGCTTGACAAGGGCTTTTGGAAATTGGCTTTTGTTCTGGTGCATTGATTCAAAATCAACGCTATTATAGAATTGCATAGGATAAAAATCTCGCATTATTTGTGCCACATTAATCAGGGCATCAAAACTTTCGTTGACTGCGAAAAAGTTGGTATCTCCAGCAATCAGCTTAATTGAACATGACATATCAGTCATATACTCGTACTGACGAACACTTTCAAGTACAACTCTCGTTACAGTTGAAGTTTCTGATTTAAGCCGGGTAAAGTCTGAGTTAACTAATGCCACAAAGTTTCCGAGAAACAACAACCTCAGTGGAAAATGTTTTGAAGTCATTTTCAAAAAGCAGTTTGGTCACATGCTGGCTTGTTTCCATAACGATACCATGGTTGAGAATGTATTCTTAACCACAACGATACCTTATTCCCTTGAGTCTACACTGTAGCTTTGGTTTTGTACGCACTGCTAAAATTGCACGGTAGTGAGCGAAGTCAGCAGTGAACCCATACAATAAGCGGTTTCTCATTCATGGGAAACCAGTAGCAGAATTTATAATCGAGTTTACTTTCACTAAGGGTGCGTGCGTGCTACGCTCGAATCTTTTCAATTAATCTTATCTATTCCAGACGAGACGTATGTAAAGAAACTTCCAATGGCAGAGCATACATGTCCAGTGGATTATAGTCCTTTTTACATAACCAGAAGGAAAAAATAGACCAAACGGTTGCTCTGGCGAATGCGATGTGATACCCCAGACCTATTAATCGATTAATCCACAATCTGTTAAGGCTTAATCATATGATTAAATAATTTAGGAGCCGAGCTGAATTCAACGATTTTTTTACTGAGGAGACAGGTCATAATGATGCTAATTGAGTTTTCTGAAAATAACAACGTATCGTAATACGGTCTGAATTATATGATGGTTTTGCATTCTGGCTGACGATGAGTTACTGCTCATTAAATCCTTTATTTGAATTTACAGCTAATCAAAAACCTATACAAAACTTGATATCATAATCGAAATCCTGATCTATTTTCATGGGTTTGGTTACAACCGTGGTTCTTTTTGGGAATGGAAGAGAACACAGAAGGGAAAGTATGAGCTCATTATCTCAACACGAATTGCATGAAAAGATAGAGAAATCCTTAGGATATGTGAATTCGCTCCAGTATCAATGGCATGGATACCTAAATATTATAAGTAAAAACAAACCCCGTTTTATCTACTTTTCTCCAATACCATTCCAATGCAGCTCCTTGAAAAGTGGATAATTGAATATCACAGAATCCAAGATTATATGGGAGGATTTGAGGAATTTCCTTGGAGACACCTGAGAGCAACTATTTTACATCGCTATCTGTGACTATCCACTGTTGAAAGTTAATTTGATTTACCGTCTGACAATTCTTGAACTAATGAATTTTGTAATATTTCGGCGGAAGCTGGTTAGTCACGTTTCCCTCTGGCAGGTTTGACATGCTCTACACTTTTCCCTTATCTGGGGCATTCAACCTCGAGCACATGTCAATCATGAGGGAAACACGCGACGCGTTCATCTGTCACATACGGTTCTAACTGAATTATATCAAGCACCATGTTCAATGTTTCCGTTTGTTTTTGGTATTAGTAGCTTTATTTTCAGAAAAATGTGGATTGTACAAAAGTATTCATAAAGTAGTCAAATCTGGTTTTCCTACTGTAACAACATAACACATGTTGTCGACAATTAAGCAGCAATGACACAATTCCTGTGGTAATCCTGACCACTAATATTTGGTTATATTACACTTAAGCAAGCTAGTTAATCACAATTTTCTCAATGATCTCAAATTATAGGCTCTACACATTTGTTAAGAAAGTCCTCGTAACAAATATGGTTTAAACTGTCGATTTGTAACTTTAATACAAAATATATTCCGGCTTTACATGATTTTTTCTGCACAAATGTAACTGTCTCCAGTTAGATATAATATGCATGGGTCCTCTCTAGTTTTATTTCAAATGTTTAGGAATTTGTATTCTATAAGATCATTTAATACATCAATATACACATATATTTAACTTCATATACGTTTAACATATGGCTAGAATTTAACTTCAAAGAACAATCTGTCTTTTTAAAGAATAACCCTAAAATACGATGACCAGATAAGGACTTGTTACTCCGCATTTACATTAGGGTGGTGTTTCTTCACATGGTCAACAAGCGTTAATTTCTTCACATAGCGCTTGCTGCAAAATCTGCATTGATATGGCTTTTCCCCAGTATGAAACCTGAGATGTCTTAGCAGATTCCCTCTCCAGCCAAACTTCATTCCACATATTGAACAAACATGAACTTTCTCTGGCTTCTTGTAGGCACTGTTGTGGTTATATCGTTTATGGCTTTTTACCTCGCCACTTGATCTTCCCTCATAAGAACACTCGTTACAAAGCCATGGTTTTTCATGGATATGTTGTAGAAGGTGTCGTCTTAATACCGAAAATTCACTAAATCGTTTCTCACAAAATACACAAGCCTGAAGTCTTTCCTTAGTGTGGCGCTTCATGATGTGCATTTCGATTGGTGTGACAACTAAACACACGACCACAAACAGTGCAAGGATATTGAGAACTATGTTGTAGCTGATGGACATTCCTTCCTTTTAGTGTGTCATAGGATTTTTTGCAAATTTTACACTCAAAACGTTCTTGGCCCCTTTTAGTGTGCAATTTTAGATGTAGTGCCATTTCAGGTTTCTTCGAGAAGCTCTTTTCACAAACTGGACACTTGTGGGGTTTTATATGAGTCGCTAAATGGGTTCCTAAGTTCCATGGAGCTTTTGCTGCGCCACAAATTGTGCAATTAACTTTATAATTTACACCTGAGTGGTTCATTAAGTAGTGCTGTTTGAGACTAATGGAATGTTTATAGCTTACATTGCAAATAGGACACTTGAAGGCTCCCTCGTTAGTGTGGGTGTTTATGTGAGAGCGTAGGATAGTCATATTATGGAATCGTTTTGGACACATTGGACAAGGTAAGTTGTACGAGCGCTCGTGAACCGAAACTTTGTGTCTTCTTAGTTGTTCCAATTTTGCGAATTTCAATGGACACAACTCGCATCCATGAACTTTTTTAGCAAAATGACTTTTGACGTGGATTTGCCAACAAGTTTTGTTAGTAAATGATTTGTGGCAGATTTCACAGGAGTACGGTTTTTCTCCAGTATGCGTACTTAAGTGATTTTTATATACAGATGTTAGTGTATAAAGTTTGTTGCAGAAAGGACAGTTTAGTTTTTTCTTTAGCTCTCCAGGATGGTGTATTTTGATGTGGATTTGATAAGTTTGACCATTGGAACACTCTTTACAACAAAACTGGCACAGTACGGGTTTCTCGTGGATATGCGAGAGAATATGGGGTTGCAGGCCGCTGGGGGAAAGACGCTTGTTGCAAAAGACACAATCTCGATACAAACGTCTCATCGTGTTCAATTCACTGTGGTATTATCTTTGTTAATTTAAAACTTAATATGAGCTGCGCAGAAATGCGACTGGAAATTTTATTTGGTTAATGATTTAAGGAATGCTCGGGAGTGACTCAATGGGAGCTGTTTAGTATCTCGAGAACGATAAAGGAATGAGGTTTATATTGAAACAGCAACATCTCCACGAGAGGAAGAAAATGTTGGTTTATTCGTGCGTGATGATGATTTTCTGACATGCGTGCATCTATTCTCTTCCACATGCGTGGATGAAAATAATTACAGAGTAACCATCTGCTGTTGCTGTACGCGTATGGATGCGCTGAAATTACCCATACGTAACAAAAGAGAGATTTTGGGTCGGGGATAGAGTAAAAAACTTCGAACGAAAAAACTAACTTTCATGTAGCTCGCATGTTAGAACAGCAAGAGTAAAATGGAAACATAAAATCCAAGTTTACATGAGAAGTAATTTGAAATAAACTTTGTACTGAC
>JAAXOA010004712.1:0-10015 GCA_036561885.1 Salina celebensis
CTGTATATTTTGCTACCAGTGCGTCCATTTTGATTCATATATTTTGCTGCGATAGACGTGCACGATTTCCTTCATTCACCTGCCAGCCTAAAGTGAAAACTTTATCGGGCAAATTGAAAGTATATGAGTACGTTGAAGACGAAAACGTGATGAGAGTTGACTTGTAAAATAAACATGCATGCATCATTTGCCCACTTGAGATTTTGTATTTAAAACAAGTGCAACATTAAGTCACAATATTCGTATAAAAAATCTTTAACAAGTTTATAAGTATTAAGCTCAAAATTTTAATCTTATCTCGGAATCTAACAAGTCGTGAGCATCCACAAGTTTTTCCTTTCTGTGCATCGTGAAGTACTATGATCACAGTGAAATTGTCATGCACGCATTTTTTAAACAGCAGCAGTTACATGAAACCGTACTAATTTCTTTTTTCGTTGTTTCTCTCTGTTTTATTATTAATGACCCACACACAGTGGAGCACACACTGCTGTGCGTGAAGATGTGATCTTTCCTAAATAAGCCTGCTTAAAACATTTTATCAGTTTTTCTTCCCCTCCGCCTCCCATTTCCCCCAGTGAATAGTCAATCTGTACAAGGGAAAAGAAGCGAAACAAAATGGATATTTACTAGTGAAGAAAACTATTTAAATAATAATCATCACATGAGCATGTGTAATTACCTTTTTACCTTAAGTAGAAATAGGCTGCACGACTTCACTCATACTGTCGCCTTTTTTCTCATCTTCTGCAGGGATTTTTTTTTTACTCTAAAGCTGGGAAGCGAACAGTTTAAGCGAAGAAGCCATTAAGCAAGGGAAACATGTAAAGGGATCACCGGGAGTAGTTGCATTACAACAACTATTTAATGGATAGAAATCAGAGTAAATTATGACTCTTGTAACCATAAATAGATGCGTTGATACACCATATCGTAAGACAAGTAAACGTTTTAGCCAAAAAGCATATATTAATAGCTGAACTAAAGATATACACGTAAAATTGACTATGATGACTCCTCGTCGACGTCGTCGGTAGGTTTAATTTTCACAAAGGAGTCAAATCCGACTGATCGTCATTATCATCTTTTTGTTATGCATTGTTGTAGATCTGCATATGAATTGCTTTCAAATTTTCAACATTACATCCGCCTGCTCGCGTGAAATTCGAGATGAAAATTATCATCGGAGGAATATCCTCCTAAACAAAATGCAATCGGAGAGAACAAAAGACGAGGAGATATGAACTTTAGATATTTTTCTATTTTGTTGAGGATGAATATAAATAAAAGAGAAATTCTCTCTGGAAAAGTTATCAGAAAATCGGAAACATCCGCTGTTTATAGCTTGTCCTATGTGACCACACACTGTATATAACTTGATAGTGCTTGTTTTCATGAATAAAACCGAAGCTCATCTCTCGAAATTTACTCCAGCTAAATCTAAAAGCAACCCTACAAAAACCAAAATGATTTTTGTATCTATTTTCTCGTTATGCATTTTGGGGGAGGATACTTGTGAACAAAATGAAGTTTAAGTTTATATCGAAACCTTTAAGCTGGGAAGTTATCACGAAAATAACACAATTTCCAGAAGCAGCCGTTGATCCAATCTTTTTTAGGAGGAAAAAAGAGAGGGACAACAAGACGAAAATTTACTTGAACAAATGACTGTAGAACGACAAATTCGGGAAATTTTGTTCCACCAGAGAAAATTCGTAAGAATGACGCGAATGAAAGGGGATGAAGTACTTGAGTTGAAAAACGTCAACCATTTATTGTCCATCTATGTATGAAGCGGTGTAAATTCGTCCTACCAATCCTCGCATTGTCAAGAGCTTTTTTTAGAGGAAACCGTTCAGCCATGTTGTCTAAGCTGTCGGAAAATTGCATGGTTTAATATGCATCAGACATAGATAACGCCGAAAACGATTCTAAAAAAATACTCAAAGAAACAAGCTGCCCCAGTATAGTAACAATATCAAGCTCAAAAAACAAGCTATCAACTTTCTGCACTGCCACTCGCCCGAATAAAATGATTCACATAAGTGGCAAGTGTTTCCCCCTCGCTGTTATTTTGTAAGCTGTTATTGGAACTAAGTTTTTACCCTCTTAAGAGATTATTCAAAAGGAAGACAATATCCTACCCCTTTTGCCAATGATAGCTGAAAGTCAACCCTACTACGTAATACACATCTCTCCTACTATTTTTAAACCCATCTACTCTAGGCTGCAACCCTTCAAGTGTATTTTTGACACAAAATGGGTAGTTTTTGTTGTGGTGCAGTAAATAAAAGTAAGCATGTATGATTAGGAGACCAACCTATTATTAGATACGCAAGGCGATCCAGGTACGGAACTGTCACACAAAGTCAATACGTCCAACTGGAAACGAGAATGTATTGCATGCAATATATCCTGTCAGTGCACCTTTTCGTTGTTGTTATTTTGTCCACCGTTGACTACATAGGTTCCATAGTTTTTTAAGAGTAAAGCACGGTATATCTCCATTCAATAAGTAATGATAATGATTCGATGATCATTCATAGTCCGTTTTTTTCTCCTCTGTCATTTATGGTTAGTTACCCAGTACGGGTCCATTGTACTGGATTTGTTGCAATGTCCATAGTGTTTTCACTACACACCAAAATTGTACATGTATGGATGCCTTTGAAGTTTGAACTTGCCATGAATGTTTTTTATTGTTATTATTACATCTATTATGATTATTATGATGATTTTTTGTATTAAGGCCGTTCTGAAAAAGGATGTGCGGCATCAACAGAATCACTAGTGATATCAGCTCCACTCTACTTTGTTATCTACAGCAGTAAAGAATGTAAAAAGATAATTTTATCTGGCATTGGAAATTGAAAAAAAGTAGCATGGCATAAGTTACCTATCGTAAAAGCTGCAAGGGGGTATGGGTGGTGTGCGGCTGAGAAGCTTCAATGTATAACTTCTGTGCAGCGTCTTCTCAATACTCTATCTTTGGGTGTGTCGAATCCAGTAATCTTCACCCCATGGGGTAAATAAAACCTGAGCGTAGAGAGAGCTTTCATTCACTTCGCATTACATATGTAATATACTTTTTCCTGTGCAGTACTAGTTCCTTAGTGTAGATTTTAAAAACAATATGCGCTTTAAAATATGCACGAACAAGGTGAGAAGCCCGAGCAAGTTATTTTTAAATTGAAAATAATAATTTCTAGATTTCAACCCTGCTATCATCTCAATGCGAACAGGTATTTGTACACGATGATACGTCGGATTTTTTTAGAACGGAAAAGAATACCGAACAGGTAGGTAGACTTCATGGTTTGAAAGAAAGTTCTGTTACTTTTCTAGCTGTGACTTGATTTCTTGCTATCGTATAAGGGAGTGTATCAAATCACGAGGAATTCTCATTTTTCTAATGACCTTATCCCAATTTTTGCTGCATCATAAAACAAAATTCAAATTCTGTCGAGTAACTACTTTCTATTTACAAACAATTAACTTGACTTTTATAGACTAGTTTAGAGATTTTTAGCACGTTCGGATATCACGCCTATAAGTGTGACATACCTGGAGCAGGGACACTGAAAAAAGAGAACAATGTTCTGTGATATCTTTATGTCATCATAATAAACAAGTGAAACTGAATGTTTACCAACACCAATAAAAGTTTTTTGATAAAGCAATTGTAGTTTGCGTAACTTCGTGCGTGGTAGAAAGGAAGGGTTGCTAAATTTGTAAGAACTTTGTAAAGCGCTCGCTCAAAGTGTGTTGTTTGGAGTAATAAAGCCATAAAGAGTTTTTTTTCAGAAAGTGCTCCCGAGTTTGTTTGCAATTAGTACTAGTGCGAATTCAGAAAGGAGTGATTCTTACAAGGATAGCCCATGTAAATACCTTGTAATTGTCGCACCTAAAGTGTCAACCTGAAACGAAACAAGTTTCATTTTAACATTTCTCTTTTCATTATTAATAGTCTTGTATATGATGACATAAACACGCGTGCTTAAGCAGAAGTTTCACTGCTCAAAGCGTACAAAGCGTAAGGCTCAGAGGGACTTTGACCACGTATTTTTAGCATGTCATCTTGTAATATTTTGACTGAAATGTTTACAAGTTGATATGATCATTAATCTTTCTTATTTCCTATTTTGAGACAAAGATGTGAAGGAAGATGTGTTTGTACACAAGGAGGTTGAGTCCCGTTGCACTTGCAAAGAAAAAAGGCCGAATCATGGTTACTCTCTTACCTGCCTTACTGACTTATATTGCCATTCATTTTAACAGGTCAATAGGGAATAAATTGTGAGAAATCAATAAGAAACAAGTTTCATCTCTTCAGATACCAGCAAAGGAAAAAGGTAATTGTATGAAAAGAGTTGTAAGAAACATTGTAGGCATTTGCGCAACTGCTTGTATAACTTTTGATTTGAACAAGTGTGCCACTATCGGCTTAATTTTATTACTGAGAAGATCCTTGTGCACCTTCGGGAACGGCATATTTGCTATAATTTTATTGTATACAAGATATTAAACGTTGAAAACATGTGTATAACCATGTTATAGTTTTAAAATTAGTGATATTCTCTAGTTTATATTGATGTCCTTAAGGGTATCGTAAAATCATATTGCACACATGCTAAAATCGTGGCAAGGATATTCTGAAGTATCAATAGGCAATAAAGATCTCTATTTTTCCCTTGACCAAAAGCGCTTTACAAGCTATTTACTGCTGATGATGTCAAAATATTGATAATGTAATAAATTATTAAAATCTCTAGATAATACATACAACAGGTAGTAAAACTTTCTTGCTAAATATAATTGAGAACATGTTTCGAAAGTTAATTACATGATTAATAGTCCCCAGAATAGAAGTCAGAAGACAACTCACGTAAAACCGTTTATTAATAGCATTGTCTAGATGTTTTGTAGCGAAATTTGATTAATACTTTCCCTTTTGATATGATAATTCTAAAGTCGTTTGATTGCAAATTAAAGCAAATTAAAATAAATTGTTTCAGCCTTCGTACATATTAGAACACTAACTTATATTTTAAATACATGTCCAATCTCAGTTTGATTCTTTGTAGATATTCATAAAAAAATTGAGAGGAGACGGAAAGGTGTTTTCATTGATCTCACCTGAAGCCATTTAGCATCCAAGGTCGCCATCATCGTCATCCTTCAATTTGAGATCTTTTAATTAAAATGAATAGTTTTGGCAGAATTTTTCTTAGGTAATAGTGTGATTTGCATGTTGCATGTGTTTCTAAATAATCGTTTTAATACTTTGCATATTATGTATTACCTTTTCGTTTGTAAACTAGTCATGAGTTCGGGAAACTGGACTGAACTGAACACACCAACCTGGATAAAACGACCGATTTGATATAATGAGGGCTTCAATAGGGGTACTAGTGTGAAAGGAAGAGTCATGAAACAAACAAAACCCTCTTTTAAACTATAACAAAGTCCAAAAGAAAAGGATGTATTATCACAAAACTCGCCTTTGTTTTTAGTCTGGATCAAGAAGCCGGCTGCATGGAGAACCTGACAATTTGCGAATATATAACAGTTTCGTTTCTTCCATTGGCACATATGAAAAGCATCGGTGAGACTTTCATAAAACCATTATTTTAAGCAAAATGTATAGCATTATCAGTTTGTATTTATATTATCATGAAATGCTTATTACTATGTATGTATTTAAATGGATTCTGTGGTAAGAGGGATATTTCGGATCCACAAACATATCGTATGTAACTTTTTCCTCTACATATTCACCAACTTGATAATTTTCTGCATTTTATATTTTTTCGCATGCATGGGTGCAAACACGCACCTGTACAATTTTTATAAACTGCACGCACCAGTTAATCTTCTTTTGACTTGCCAGAAGCGTCCTCTTGTCCACCTTTGAAAATGGGTGAGCAATAAAAATTATATTGCATAACAGCAGGGATGAGTGTTATTGAATGAAAAGAGNTGACTTGCCAGAAGCGTCCTCTTGTCCACCTTTGAAAATGGGTGAGCAATAAAAATTATATTGCATAACAGCAGGGATGAGTGTTATTGAATGAAAAGAGATAATGATAAGAAAACGTCGTCGACGGCATAAACTGCATAGGGTTTTAGTTGTTAACCAGTCTGCAGATATGTTCCATAGGGATATATTAAGTATAGCGTATGTCCACAGCAATCACAACACCTGCCGAAAAAAATCTGCCAACTGTCGCTAATAAGATGTTTCCTTTTAGAATAATACGTTTTGGAATTATGGCTCTTAGAGAAGCATATTGGGTTAGAATACACCACTAAAATAATAACCTCCCGCTGCCTTTTTCAATACTCTCAGCATCCCACATACAGCTTTTTTATGTATTTCTCTGGAATATGTGTTCTCAAGTTTTCTGGACATTGCTATTGATATGAAACAAGAAGAAAAATGCGAGTGTGAACGATCGCATGCGATTATCTTCTTTGCAATCATGTTTGGCAGTTTAGCACTTGCCGCCCTACGTTGAGACCAGTTATTAAGGAAAAAAAGTCCAATTGAAATTGGCGCATAGCATTCGCTCATTTTTTATTTAAAAAAGTACCAATCGTTGACATACAATAGTCAAGTGTCGTGTTTTCGTCGAGTTGTCACAATCTTTGCCAGTTTGTAATCAACTTGTAAATGCAAGTTGGACTGGTATGACATGATCACATATTGGTGATGATCTTCGAACCTCTTGTGTGAGCTTTATCTTCGCCATGTTTTTGCTGTCGTGCCAAAAGAGTAGAGAATCATTAATGAATCTTGAATTTCAAGCTGAGCGAAAGTCGAGATGCTGATGGAGTTTTATTTGGTTGGATACAATCCTGGTTTGGAGCAGCTGGATTGGGCTTTTTTATGATGTGCTGTAGAGTTGAGAGTTGTGAGAAAAGATCACAACTCACCGGCCATCAAGTAATGATGACAGTCAACGAATATTTCGTGGCTACTGACTGGAATCCAGGCATCTTTCAGTTTTCTTTCACATCACGAACCAGGCCGACAACAAGTATAACAAGTAATGGCAACTTTACAAAGATACAATTTATTTCTTTATATAACACTCTGGTCAGCTTTTTGCCTGCAACAGAGTTTTCTGCGTTGGACCAGACACTTTCAACCGAAATAATTTCGCTACTACATAACAATTCAAGAAAATGCAAGCTGAGTATCTAGTTGGGTTTTGTAGATCAAGAGCCAAAGGCAATTTTTAAAAGATGTATAATAACAGACCTCCCAACAAACTATTAGCACCTGTCCTAAACCCACGATAGAATAATGATGGTTTTTTTTATATTGATCACGCAATGTCACCACCAACAGAAGTCAAAAGGGAGGGTAAATTACAGCAAACTTGCCAAAGGAATTGGTAACCATTAAAATTGCGTTTGGTATAAGGAGAAGTTGTTCGACAGTAAGCATGATGATATCATATTTCAAAGAAACCATCCTCATACATAAGCGACTGTGTTTTCCCTTCTTCACAAGCTCATCTTCAATAAAAAGGTCAAACTTTTTATTACACATTTACGCTATTGTTTTTCACCCTTTCATTATGCCGCTCACCTTCACGTCACGAGACAGATATCCAGACAGAGTGCTGATAAGCACACCAAAACCAAAAAAATGAGGAGAAAAACGTTAAAAAAATGAGAACCAATTAATGATCCAGCCAAATTGCACCTTTTCACGTAATCTTCTCTGCGAATATGTATTTAGCAAATATGTTAGATTTTTTTTGCAATTCCTTTAAAATGAGCTATTAAAAACATCACGTGCAATCTTATTGGTTTTTATTATAAAGGATAACCTGATAAGTGATAACCAATTATGAATCTAATTCGTTCTTACTGGACATAAAATGTACTTCATATCTCATCAAAACCTTCAATATGAACAAACTACAAAACTAATTTTTGTCCATACACCTGGACAAGGGACGATCTTGTTCACGTTTATGCGCAGCTTTCTAATTATAAGATGGTCATGCATACTGATACCTACCTGGCGCTTCTGTCGTGCTGAAATAGCTACCGAGACTAGTATAAAAAATACACTTAAGTGTCTCTCTCATTTATCCTCCTAAACACATTAATCGCCTTGATTCTCTAATTACTTGTTTTCCAGCTGGCTTATATTTTTAGGGATGCTTTACTAATTTCTAACTAGCTTTAATACTACGTTTTATGTAAAACGAACATAATAGATATCGGATAATAGAGTGGATTTTAATTGGATAAAAGAAACAAATCACCAAACTCATTTAATGTTTTGTTTGATTAAGGGCTCCTAGGTTTTCATACTGAAATACATTCCGCTTTCGTTTCAAAGTTTTGTTTACTTTAGCCCTTTTTATTATGGCTATCAATAACATAAAAATTGTGGCATGTCCATTATATTTGGAAAATATGTCACGCAACTGTATTCCCCCTGAATATAAACTATATTTTTCGGAAGCAAGCTGACTGTTATGGTGGTCTCCGTATTTTCTTACGCAGTTACCTCTGTAAAAACCCCAAACTTTAATCGTGTTAGGCATACCAGACTATTTTCTGACGATAAAAACCACAGCCCTTAAATCATTCTCAATCTATCAAAACATACATTTAATCATATTAAGCGCTAGGCTGCTAGCTATAATCAGTTCGAAAATTCATTCTTTATTGGTACAACTACAGAATGATTGTTTGTTTATCAAATTGGACCAGGTCGACCACCATCACAGATTCATCTTTATTTATTTCTCTACTTAAAAAAATCTAGCTCAATAACGTACTCAACCGTGTAATTTATATAAATAATAATGCCAGAAGAAGAAAAAAAAGTAGAGAAAATAAGGGGATCATTTACTCGGGGATAACGGGTTCAAAATCGAAATCTTTGAAAGAGCTCCTCCGTTAATATGAATGAACAACCCAAAAACTAACCAGGATTGAAGTTTACGTGCAAAACTAATACACAAACCCAACCATAATCTAGTCTTCTCCAGGAGCCTGAGGAGTGACATGAAAGCAAACAGTCTAACAATTGCCAGTAACCCCTTTTTTCCGTTCAGGGAGAAGGGCACTTACCATATTTTTGCCATCTGAAAAATGTTACGTCTCCCTCGCACACGCAATTCAATCCATGTTGTGTTCTTTATAATACTACCCTACAAAAAAAACTACTTTTTTTCAATAGGTCTCATATACCAAGCGGTCGGCTTAGGGGCAAACAAAACGATACAAAAATATGAGGACACTGAGCAGATCGGCTATCGACAATACAATAAAAACCCGAGTAAAACTTGTCAGTGAGTAGATAAAACGCATTACAATACACATACTTCGGACTTTGGAGAGACAACCACAGTTGTGTGCACACATACGGCTAACAAAACAACCATCTTGTAAGGCATTTTTCTAGAATGAATTGGAGGTTTTGGAAGTGATACGTTTTCTTAACACATGTACAGTTTCTCCCTTCGATTTGTATTACCACTCGTGAAATAAGTAGATAAAGGGTTTATTGTACTCTACTAACTCACTGGACAATTCCTTGTTCCAGTAAGACTGGAGAAATACACACAACCCTTTTTTCCCTCTGTATTTCTTTTGTTGCTGACTTAAGGCTGCAAGTTTTTATTTATTTCTTGTAACTGTTAATTTCAATGGCATTTTTTCTCCCTTCAACTCAGAATTCGATTTCCATGAATGTCGTCCCACATTTTTAATATAAAAAAAGGATTCATCTGGAACCCCGAGAATCCATCAATAGGAAGAGTTTTTGATGATGAGACAGGAAGAATTGCCAGTTTTGTGGAACGTGTGTTTACCAAACATTACAACTTTGGTATTTACCTTTTTCTGTTAGTTTCTTTGTGTAACAATTTTTATTAAGAAACTATATCCCACTCAAATTATACTAAAAGTAAATGAAACGTTTTCAATGAAAAGAAACAAAATATTACAGAAGTAACAAACTGTATGATGTTCTCCCATAGAT
>JAAXOA010004713.1:0-10015 GCA_036561885.1 Salina celebensis
TAAGCATGAGCTTGTCGACTGCGATGGGATTACTGTTCTTGTCAAAACTATGCAGTTAGGAATGGTGTATTGCGGTTTGAAAGCAAGTTGGGCCGCTTACTGCCTAACATCAGCAGCAATTGGATCGGCAGAAGTCATAACAGCGGTTGGATGCATATTCATAAATTATATTTGCTAAAAAATGTACGTACAAGGACAATGCACAATGCAAATCTGGCTTATATGTTTTTTCGGTTTCTTGTAGTTAAAGAAAGTTAGGGACATTGACGAACGAGTTGGCGAAATTTCATTCCACATGTTTTGGGTTAATTGGCCAACAAACTTTGGAATAATTTTACAATCGCTTTTGTTTGGACCTGGAGGCGTGACCAGTATGGACACATTTGATTTTTTGTGAACTATCAGCGAGTTTCTCCTGATATCAATTTGTAATAATTCTTTCAGGTGTAAATATCTTTCTCATAACTTTTTATGTACCAAGTATTGCAATAAAAATATAGTATTTCTTCTGGAAACGTGAAGGATCTATGCAATCTTATGTGGAATTACTGTCGGGAATTGTTTCCACCACTCCACGTGAGGTATTAATTTGTCAATTGATGCTAGCTCACGAACAACTTGTCGTGGTAAAAAAGAGAATCATGTCAAGATCATTGGCAATATTGGCATTGGCATGTTATGAATACACGGGGATTAACCCTCTTGCTCGTGCATGAATTTCAATTAAGTGCGATTAAAAGAAAATACAATAAAATACGTATTAAATAGAAACTTTTACTGTCTTATTTGAGCACGTGTTAATGTTTCCTTGCACTGCAATTCGCTGGAGCTGTTGCATTGGCAGCCTCCAGCTTGTCACAAAGCAGTCCCATCAAGTCTCTTTGAGCAGTGTTCATGTCTTCCACTGTCCAAGCGTTATTGAACATAATCCAGGGAACATAGTACAAAGTAGGCTCGAGGTCATGAGTACGGATTCCATTGGCTGCGAGCAAAGTGCTAGCTTCCCAGGTATCCAAACAGTTTTGGATTCGGGTGTAGTTCAATCCCAATGAGGATGCACATTCGGGATCAGTGATGGGTGAAATTGAAGACTGACATACTGCAATTTATAAAAGCTGCAGCATCAGCCGCAGGGAGTTTCTGAAGGGCACAAGCATGAACGCGGTTTCCTTCACACTCTTGATTTCCATGCTGGCAAGTGAACTGGAATGTTCCATTGACGACTTGTGTCTAAAGGCGAGAACAGAAAATAATGAAAAATGTATTGATGCAAAATTGAAAAATGCCTAAAAATATATTAACGTACTGTAGCTTTTCCATAAGGAACAAATTCAGTCTCGAGGTATGAGTTTGACACACCTCCTAAGTTTTTAATGGTTGGATAAAGTTGATTGATAATGAACCTTCTGCTGTCAGGACAGAGTGATTCATAATACACAGATAATTTCAAATGAGCCTGTAAAATCAGATACAAAAAAAAAAAATTACTAAGGATGTGATTTATCATGTGTTAAAAAAAATTATTATCACACTTACAGCGTCTGTTGCAGGTACTGTGACACTAGTCATGCCAAGCATGGCCAATCCAACAATGAAAATAGTAGCCCCAGCCATCATCAAAACAATAACAGAGAACTAACCAAAAAAGAGTTGAACAACAACCTGTTCTTTGGTTCAACAAGTCTTGAGCAGGACTGAATTGACAATGAGCGCAAGGTTCTTTATCCTGCACAATATATACCAAGAGAAGATTTACGAAATGTCATGATTATCAATGATCGATTAGTCAATTCATTTGTCACAAAGGAGCAACTGTACACGCTTTTAGAATTGATGCAGTCGCAGTCCCATTGCCTAACATTACGAGTTGGGGTCAATTTTCGAAAAAAAAGAATCATTGCATGCACAGATATGGAAGTGGACATTGAAATCATTTACAAGACAATGACAATGGGGAACCACGATGGTTTTTCTGAATTGATAACTTTATTTCACTGACACAATCGCCGCTTTTTGAACCACGCTTATCTTTATGCCTGGTTTAACGGTTGTCAGTTGTCACACTGATCAATTATCAATTAATACTGCTGAGCACGTCTCCAGCGAGTGTTGTAGTGACACGTTCCAGAAAAGCATTGTCTTTGATCGAAACCATATGCAGCAGTAGCAGTATAATATTATATTTATAAATAAAGGTTATCCTTAGCATACCTGAACCATTTTTCGTGAGTCCAGTGATATATTGATATTAAACCATCAAGCAGAATACTATTTTTGTTTGGATCGTTTTGAGTATGGGTATTTTGTCCCGTTTTCTTCAAACTAGTGAATGGAACCGTGAAACAAATGCCTTAAAAAGTCTTTCTTGGAGCTTACTTTCATGATTGGCATAACATGTCCATGCTAACTGCATAATAACTTTTATCATTGTCATTGACAAGTCTTACATATGGATAAGAAGGTTCTAGCCAGGAATTCCCGACATAATTTTGCAAGTGCAATACTCTGATTTATTCCAATGCTAGAGAGATTGTTTACATTTTCAAATTCCTAACTTTTAGCGTGTGTATGTCAAAGAATTTGACAATTGATAGTCGCATGTGGAAAAATGGAATTGAAATCTTTGTAAAATGTATACCGGTGGTGTTGATAAGAAGAAATGAAAAATACCCTGAGATTCAAAGAGAGTGTACATCGCTTCTGATTAATGACATCTGACAAAAGTCAGAACTGTATAATACTGCTCCTGTTGAAATTGAGTTTGTTTTATTCAAAATTCCGGTTTGCGTAACAGTAAAAGACTAAACAAAAGCAACATAAACAAACACGTTTTATATAGCATGCGTTATGTTGCCTGTCCATGCAGTTGATGCAATATCTGTTTAGCTTAAAGGGTTTTAAAATTGAATCTTATTCGGTTTATCAGAGGAGAGGATGTTGTACAAACTGATAAAAGCTTTGTTGAATGCTAAGATAACACATAATTTATAGTATATTCAATATTGTTATCATGCGTGAAACCACATTAAAGGATCTTTGTAGATTTGACATTAGGCAGTTTTCAGACTTGATTTGGTATGCGTTGGCCGTGTTTTATTCTCCCACAAAGAAACTTTCGAGGAAACGATGGAAAATCCGGCGGTTACACGCTTCCGGGAGTACCTAAGAATAAAATCAGTACATCCTAATCCTGATTATGGTAAAAGCATATCGTAAACTTAAAACTTACTCACAAAGTTTCTAACTTTCACCTGCAACAAGTAGAAAGCTGTACTGATTGGCTTAAAAAGCAAGCGGAAGAAATTGGACTAGAATTCAATGTGAAACATTTTGACCCCCCACCGGGATTTGCCGTTTGGCTGACATGGAAAGGGAGTGAGCCACAGTTGGAATCTGTTATGTTCAATTCTCATATGGACGTTGTTCCTGTTGATATTGTATACTAACATCTTCATTTAATTGAGCTATTTTGAGGCTACAGGCTAAATACCAATTTGCCCTCGGTATCTTTCAGGCTAAATGGACACACGATCCGTTTGCTGCAACCAAAGACTCCAGAGGTCGAATATATGGGAGAGGAACCCAGGATATGAAAAGCGTCGGGGCTCAGCATTTGGAAGCAGTGAGAAAGCTAAAATCGGAAGGATATATTCCTCGACGAAACATCCACATAACATTTGTTCCTGGTGAGTGAATTGCAAAATATTTACACAACAAACTGCAAATTGGCTGTAGTTACGTACATGTTTTGACGTTTTCTGTTAGATGAGGAAATTGGTGGTCAAAATGGAATGGGAAAATTTGTTGAAACGGAAGAGTTTAAAGAGCTAAATGTTGGATTGGAATTAGATGAAGGTGGTCCTTGCCCTACTGAGCATTTTGTGTTGACATATGCTGAAAGGGCTCTATGGCGTGTGTAACTTATATAAAAATCTAAAGTTGTGTGTAATTGGAAACTGGAGAGTAACCACATTCCTATACCCCTGTGGTATAATTTTGCAGAGATAAAAGTAACCATTACGGGAAACACAGGACACGCATTGAATTTCGTGGAGAATACTTGTGCTGAAAAGCTGCAAAAGTTGCTCAACCAAATACTAGCTATACGCGAAGAAGAGAAAGCTAAATGTGCTGGGGATGAAGCTAAGCTTGGATTAGCAACAACCTTGAATGTCACCATGATAAATGTAAAGTGAGATATTAAAAAGGCTTGCATGTGTACCATGTTCCTTACCTTTTAAGAAATCCCATTTTTTATTTACGTTTTTGCCATTTGTGTGGTAATTTAGGGAGGTGTACTGCCAAATGTGATTCCCTCTGAAATTACTGTTGTAGTGGATATTCGCGTTACGCCAAATGGATGGTCTGAAGAAAAGGCGGAAGAAATGATTGCAACTGCTGTGAAGAATTCTGGGGAGGGAATAACTTATGAATTTATCAACAAAAATACCGTTGCTCCCTGCATCTAGTATGGACAGCAAAAATCCATGGTGGTCACGGTTTAAGGCGTCTTGTGACGAATTGTATGAAATTATATTACAAAGTTTTACATTTTGTATTTTGAGCTTTTAAAGCTTTACAAATTGCATTGTATTCGCTCCTTCTTTTAAACCTACAGGAACATAAAATTGTTTCCACTGATTTGCCCTGGTGCAACTGACGCACGTTTTGTGCGGAGTAAAGGAATAAGTGCATTTGGATTTTCTCCTATGAACCACACTACAATGCTTCTTCACAACAATGACGAATACCTTGACGAAGAGATTTTTCTCCGAGGGATAGAAATTTTTACTAAAGTTATGAGGGATTTGGCAGCTATGTAATAACAAACATCCTCTTCGAAATAAGAAAAATCCTCGGGAGAGCTGCGCCTGCTTCCGTTTACGGAACATTTTATGACTTTATTTGTGAGATATGGGCCTTTTCGAGACCAATTTATGTTTATGGACCCTAGGGTTCCCGTTTGAAATCTTATAATGCTTATTTTATGATGCTAGAATTATTGTTTCACGAAGAAATCGTCAAATTGTTTTCGTTTTTTAGATGTATTGTAAGATGTGCGGGAAGCGGGACTATGTTTTTGTGACAGTATATATAAACATGAACTGCGTTTCAAGTGGGAAGTGAGTCTTTCTGATCTTTAAATGGAAAATCTTGTTGAATATATGTTTTTAGAATATTTCGGAAATGGTACGCATATTAGGGTAATGTTACATTTTGAAAATCAACTCTGCAACTGTCATTACAAGGCCGATTAAGGTGTGTATTATCATATCATACGTACGATTTGATTAGTTTTAGGCTTTTGCAATGATATGATTGCTCAACAGTTACGAAACTCTTCTGAAAAATCCAAAAATGCTGTTTTTGTGTAAATACTTGCCCATGTATTTGCCGTGCCATGTGCGTTGTATAAATATAAATAGCATTTTAGGTAGGTCAACAGTTTTCTGCATCTGCCAAACAAAGATTGGCACAGATACATATAGCTAAGTACAAATATAGGACAAAATCAATACGGTGAACATCTTAACGTTTGGTTGGACCCTTGTCGTTCGAGGAGATCTGGATTTTGCTGTCAACCTAGCTTGATTTTTGTAGCAATAAAATTGCCAACTCGCGTGGATGTTTCTTTCTAAATACATATATGACAGCTTGTAGTGTTGATACCTTGCCAAAATGCCAAAACATGTTTCAATTTAACACAAATGTACGCTATAACTGTTAATTGGTTGAGTGAATGATAACATCAATGGGGATAATTCTTACCCTAAATTGTAATGTCTCCACTTTTATTTTTAAAACTTTGTATGGAGAATTCACATATCTTACATGTGAAATTTTAATAAAAAATCAGTCTGAAAAGTCTTAATCGAAATTATTTCAAGCTTAGCTTTAATTTCTAATTTATTCAATGCACCTCAGATTCGCAGCACCATTACTTCCACTTAGAGAGTTAGAGTAGCCCGACTAGAACAAGCTGTCGCTTTGAAAAAGTAGCAAAGATAAATAGCCCATTTGACGCAATAAACACCCACACGCATGAATTTGCAGATTAATGTAGAGGACTTGCAAATACACAGCATGAAAACTTTTCTTCAAAGATCGTATTTAAAGTCTGTTGGCTCTCATATTTTATACTCTGTGCAAGGTACATATGAAAACGTGTCAGTAAAAATTTTTAAAAATGCTTGTTCTGTAAAATGCCAACAAGGTACAAGTTTCGTGCTTCTGCAAACATTACAACGTGAAGAGCATAGAACCCATAAATGCATATGAAAAATCTGCAGACAGGTTTAGAGCAATTCGCAAACACAGACGAAAACAAAAATGCTTAGAAGGAGTGACGATGAATCATGCACTTTTTTCCTGCAAGCAATGGAGGAATAACCTGTGACAGAGTAATAATAGGTTCGGGAAGATGGTATAGAAAAAAGGTGAAGTATTTTTCATGTGGAACTGAAGACCACAAGAAAGAGAATAATATATGCAAAATGTTACCTTATCTGACTTTATGTCCAATAAAAAAGTACATTGAAAAAAGTCTTTTTTATCTACTTTACAATCTTAATGCTTTTCGGAGCGGATACTCAATAAGTGAGTGCAAATTCTTGTGTAATGCAAAACCAAACCAAATATATAATATAATGTGTACTGGTGGGGGTTAAGTGAGTAATAACGATCATGGTATTTTTTTATCTTGAATGATTACATAAGCAAGTAGGCAAGTGTTTGGGCATAGGCATCATTTCAATTTTCTTTTAGAGCCGTTATAACGCACGACGGAATATACATATATGCTTAAGATCGTTTGGCAAAAAAAAGATCATTGCTCCAAGAAGTCTATTTGTGTGCACGTGCAATCCTTTTCATTTCCACAAGAAGTTGAGACCTAACATCCATTTGGATCTTTGACGGCAACACTGCCAGTCGCAACATTAAAAAACTTGATACATAGCTCATCTATTAGTAACTTTATAGCTATAACTGGCAAACCATAGCATAGGAAGCTGGTTCTGTTTGTAAAAATATACATTCCAAATTCCATTAGCTTATCAACTAGAAACCTACTTCCGGGATAAAAAAAAGTGATTGTGCTGAAAATTGTATGGACTCCAAATAACAAACGCTTGCGACAGAAATTCTTTAGAAGTGTTCCAACCAATCAACATGTAAGTTGATAGTTTAATTTGTATAAAGCTAGAGAGGGAAACATATTAGAAAGAAAAGAAAGTGACTCAAATAAAGTGTGCTGTGTGCTCCAATTTGGTTTAAAGGTTTTACAAAAACGAGCTTAGTGGATCAAGTTTCAGGTAATAAACAACCGAAAAAAACAAGACAAGTAGCAAGAGAATCTTGAAAATATCAACAAGAACTTGTCAAGATTGAGGATTTCCTATTGCCAATCCGATTGCTAGTTCATCAAGACGCTGATTTTGTTATCATGTGTCTCGAGTTGCCCTGTGGATACTCATCTCAAACCTTAACGAAAGCAATAGCCTATTGCGGAATCGTAAGTTAGCGTTATTTTTGCACAGTTTAATAAAAATAGAACAGTGGGTGCAAATTTTTCCCACACCTAGTCCTGTTCGTGACATAGAGATAAAAGGAAATACATCGCTAATTGTAGTATGCGTAATAAACAAGTTACGTCCCTCACATCCATATTGAGATAGGACTAGGACAAGATCTTTTAGACTATAACTGTCACATTTAGTTCTAACGTTCAGCTTCGTCTTTATAGCTGTTCTTAACAGCTTTTATTTTTGCACAGTTTAATAAAAATAGAACTGTGGGTGCAAATTTTTCCCACGCCTAGTCCTGTTCGTGACATAGAAATAAAAGGAAATACGTCGCTAATTGTAGTATGCGTAATAAACAAGTTACGTCCCTCACATCCATATTGAGATAGGACTAGGGCAAGGTGTAACATCTTTCATCTTTTGGATGCAAATGTTGGTTAACAAGCAAAGAGTTGTGCGTATGTGCTATAGGCGTATGGACGCTTGTTAGTTGCATTTCATTGTCAATTTTTATATGAGATATTGCTGACAAATCCTTCTGGCTTTGTTTATCGTTTAAGATAAATGGATCTTATCGATAGAGCTATAAATTTGAGTTAATGTGATGATCCGTTTTGGTAGTTCCTGATAGACAATTGGATTTTGGCAATAACTTTTCTGTACTTTTGGCTTCAATTAATTGCTTCATTTAAGTTAGATGATTTACATCAAATTGAAAGTGAAATGCTCAATGAAGAAACGAAAATTGTTTGGCCTTTATAGGAAAGTTATATTATTGTTGAAACGTCACGTTTGATGGTTCTCTTGTTTTATCAGCGTATCAAGTGCAAACGTGCAAGACAAGGAGACAATTTGACCAACCTCCATCGCCTCCTACACGCAGCATTGCCAATATTGAACAAAATTGCTATTTTCATTGTTCTTCACACAAAGAGTTTAACTAATATTCAAAGTTAAATTATGCGAACTATGACAGACTGTCAAATCTGACATTAATCTTTTTCCAAAGTATTTATTCAGGATTTGTCCCCAATTTAGACAGAATAGGATTTTATATAATGCAGGAATTTCGTCCTTTATGATCAAATTACCAAATGCAAATCACGAAATAGGGTTATTACGGTACGTCAAGTTAAGACCTTCATGGGATTGTTTCATCTTTTTTTTTGCGATTTTTACAGACAATTTACGCAGTTCTGACATCTGTGATTGCACTACTTGCCCTGATAATAGAAGGAAAAGAAGATTGGAAACGGCAGCAGCAAATCCAAATTGACACGGACTACTCTGCAACCACCTTACAGGATTATGAAGCAGAAGAAAATGCCACGGATGTGACAATAACAACAGAAGTGCCGCTTGTTGACACATCAACTCCGCACTATTATGATCTCACTTACTTTGTGGAAATGCAAATGTCTGGTAAATGTTTTCGGCTTTCTTTTCAACTTGTGTTTAACTTCTTGCAAATATAGTGTCAATCATATTTTCGCAAATTCAGATCCAGTCAAAGTCTGCATAATAATTTGGATCGTGCTAAGTTCTGTGGCGGGACTGGTCACAAACCTGATTTTACTCCAAGGAGCACAAGAGGTATTTATACTAGAGTTCCTACAAAATCGCAATGTTTTCTATAAATATTTTACTCTTTGTGTGATATTTTAGAGAAACTTGTTCAAAGTAAGAACGTGGTTTTACTCCACCATTGGCTTTCACTTACTATGGGTTCCTGTCTTCGCCTACTGGGTTTGCTACGCACAAGACCCAGTGAACGTTCTTATGGCTGGATTTATGAGCTACATGGTTGGAGGACTGCTTCTCAGGGTAGTGTCTGCGTTTATTGAAGAGCTTAGAATTGAGTCTATTAGCCACAGAGTTGGGTACAAAGATCCTCTCGTGCCGTTCTACAAAATATAAATGATATTTCCAATTGCCATGATGAATGCGCATTTGTACCAGAAAGTATTAACTCTTGTGCCAAATCAAATCATGTGTTTTACTTACAGTCATTGAAATAAAGAGTTAGTTTGATTTTTTTAATAACGACCTAATGCGTTGATGGCTACTGACTACTGACTAGTAACTTTCTTTTGGGTCAGGGGTCTGTTCCAAAGGATGCTGATTATTTTAAGGCTGAAGGTACAGTCTTAGAGAAGAGGTGCGCTTATCTGTCCATCTATGTATAACGTAAATGTTCTACCGGATTTCAATAGAGCTTCCTATTTTTCAGATGGATACATCTACGATTAACTTGCATCAAATTATTTGAAGGTGATTCAGTATTGATGTACTGGACAATTAAATTACGTATTTCCGCGATGACCATGTTCTTCCTATAGGTGGCTGTCTGGTTGTCAACTTTAGTTCAATACCTATTTGCGAACCATTATAAGTACATATAATATGAAACGTGTCTTTGGAAAGCGCTGTCAGCTATGTTATTAAAAGTGTTACTGATGCATATTATAAGGAGTAGAGTTGTGACTCTCCCT
>JAAXOA010004714.1:0-10013 GCA_036561885.1 Salina celebensis
ACATATCCAGGCATTCCTCTGCACCTGCAACGCTAGGTACCCGTGCATCGTTAAAAAGTTTTGAATGCATGAAGTAAAAATATTCACTATTCATTTACGCATCAACATAACATAGGTAACCTATTCATCATAAAGAAAAGGGCTTATCGGGTACCTGGCAGGGCTAAAAACAGGAATGAATGCATGTTACAAAAAAATAAATACGTGATCAAAGCACATGAAGTAAGATAAAAAGGGCACGAAATAATTCCCTAAAGGACCTTAGGTTTCATGTTTCCCCATTGACGTTTTGTTTGAAATGAAAACCAAAGAACAAAGGATGCATGGTTTTTAATTAATAATTTTGCCATTGAAACTGGTGATGTTTTACAGAGATTTTCTGGAACTGATGCTAGAAAACAGTTAAGAAATTAAAATATTTTAAACAAATACTGGATGCACACATCTAGCCAAGAACGTCTACCAATTCTTAATGTTAGCCGATTTGTTAACCATTGGGTAGTTTACAATTGTTCCAAATTTTGACATCTTTATGCTACTAAAAAAACACATCATGCAAAAGTCTTTCCAAAGCCTATTTTGCGTCCAGATAATCTTTCAGGGCTTATCTAATCGCATTGGAAATGCCCCTTACGTAACTAAAAATCATGTTATCGTTTGTCAAACTACGAGATAAGCGGGTTGAATTTGAAACTGAACTCGCATCCATTCTAAAAAAATGCATCAATATTGAATTTTCATTTTGAAGGTAACTATGAAGATGACACTAAAAGTCGTGTCGATACTCTTTCTGATTTCCCTTAACGGGACTTCTGCATATAATGGAAGACAAGATACGTCAACTCTCATAATCGACGGTAGGCCCGCTCGCCAGGGCGAAGTTCCTTATCAACTGTCACTCCGCGTCGATGGAGTTGCCCTTTGTGGAGCATCTTTAATAGAGGTGGGTGGCATCCAGGTAGGTTTGACAGCGGCCCATTGCGTAGTTCCAAACGATTTTTACAAAAAGCCCACTGCAAATATTCAGAATGATGTGAGCATGATCCTCATAGCTGGAGAGCTTAATCTAACCGATACCTCAGGTTTGGAGCAGATTAAAACTGTTCAGAAAGCGGTTGGCCATGAAGGCTTCAGCTGGTCCGCGCCTGATCACGACATTGCCCTTGTTTTTATAAGTAGCCCGTATCAGCTCAATGAAAATGTGGGAGCAATCCAGTTACCTAATCCAGGACAGGCAACAGAAGGGAATTTGACGATATCAGGTTGGGGCTATGTTCACGATCCAAGTAATGGGGGATACCAGCCTGACCTGTTGCATATTGTGGAAACTCCACTGACCAATCATACCCAGTGTATTGCTGCTTACGAAGACTTTGACTTTCATGTAACGGAAAACATGATTTATCATAGCTGGAGAGCTTAATCTAACCGATACCTCAGGTTTGGAGCAGATTAAAACTGTTCAGAAAGCGGTTGGCCATGAAGGCTTCAGCTGGTCCGCGCCTGATTACGACATTGCCCTTGTTTTTATAAGTAGCCCGTATCAGCTCAATGAAAATGTGGGAGTAATCCAGTTACCTAATCCAGGACAAGGAACAGAAGGAAATTTGACGATATCAGGTTGGGGCTATGTTCACGATCCAAGTAATGGGGGATACCAGCCTGACCTGTTGCATATTGTGGAAACTCCACTGACCAATCATACCCAGTGTATTGCTGCGTACGAAGACTTTGACTTTCATGTAACGGAAAACATGATTTGTGCGGAGCGGCCGAAAGGCCCCTGTAATGGGGATAGTGGTGGGCCTGCCGTTAGTGACTCAGGATACCTTGCTGGAATTGTTTCTTGGGGAAATGGTGAGCTTTTCATCAACTTTTCACTTCCGTCCTTGTATCTTTTAAAAAATGTTTCTGGTTTTACTAGGTTGTGAGATGGTCGAGTTTCCAAGTGTCTTCACGAAGGTCGCTAATTACATAGGATGGATAGAACAACAAGTTGACAATTATAAGAAATCGTTAAAATAAAAACCAATTTCTGTATACTACTATTTTTTATAGACATAGAAGATTTGAATTGAAGAAAAAAAACTTGTTCTAGTTGTTGTCTATGACCAGCGAAGTAATTAAGAGCATGTTGAATGTCAAAAAAAATAAATATTTTACTGTTGGCTAAATTACGTTCCAGGAAATGTCAATGGAACAGTTATCAATCACGCATTCATGCCTTTGTCTCATCATGTAATGCCTATCATCAACTGCCTGCCCTAATTACCGAATAGTTTCGAAGAAATGAAAGAAATTCTTTGAATCATATCATATCGCTTATTTTGTAGTTAACTGACCGGAATCAATATTAAGGCCAAGAGGCCAGAGCAAGACTAATGACACTTCCAACAAACTTACCCAGTTTTTCATTCACAACTCTTCGGTATGGAAAAATTCCTGTAATTAGTCCGTTTATCTTTGCCTTGTAGAATCGGACAAAACGTAAAAACTGATTGTATGAAAATGAGACTGGTGCGTTCCATTAAAAACCGAAAAATGGCCAAGTATTTAAACTCGTGCAACAACAACGAAAAAACATCAATCACGTTCATCTCTTGGATTCAACAACACAACCAACGCCAACCGACAATAATAACTACCAAATCAAAATGGCCGCAACTTTTCCTACCAAAGTTGTTTCAATTTTGTTTGTTGTCAGTATTCTCGTGTCAGCAATGATGCCATTATGTGGTAAGCGAAGGTTTTAACAATTAACTAGAAAATATTATTGATATCTTACTGAAACTTAACTGAACAATTTGTATACATATGTGAATCATTAGCGGAAGCAGTAGAAGAGAGAGAATCGCGGGCTTACAGAGGAAGGTTCAGCTCTGCCGGGCGACCTGGACTCCCTGGAGGTAGTGGGAGCGGTGGCTCTTTTTCAAGAGGAAGGGCCGGTCAAGGCGGCGCCGGAGGATCCGCTGGGCAACCAGGAGCACCTGGCTTCCGGCAATAATGATCGGAAATTGTTCCTACAATGGTACACACTACACAGCACAAATTGTCATGTACAAGATACAAGTCCGTGATTAACATGAATGTATGATGAATTGAATGATGTTCCATAGGAAATATTTCTTGTGACAAATCATAATAAACTATATTTTATACAATTTCCATTTTGATTGTTCACTTCATTATTCATCCCATTTTAAAAAAAAATCTACTCATTCACTACTCATTAAATTTCATAAAATATAAATAAATTATTCTCAAAGGCTTTTGTTTCATTGTTATTACGATATTCCAAGGTCAGGACTAATCTATTTTGCGCATAACTGGTAAATTTTCTCATGTTTCGTAACCTCTAACAACCAATCTTGAACAGTCTCAGGATGAAGAGTCAGGCTAATATTTTATTCCTAAGCGTTCTCTTTTTACCCCAATTTATAAGCGTTTTAAGTATTTTCTCTTCTGTGGAATCAAACTACTATCATATTGGAACATGGAACCATCCTGACCCTAACAACACCCACTCTAAACATGAAGCAGCCAGTTTTTACTTTCTAAGTCAAGAAAAGGTTGCATAACATATTCCGTTAACATAAAACTTCCCAATTAAACTATTTTTTTCCTACTCAATGTTCAGGCTGATTGGAATGAAGCCGAGAAAAATTGCAAGACAAATGTGGGAATAGAGACGCACTTAATTTGCATCGAAACGGAAAAGGAGTACCAGGCTATTTGCAAGTTTCTGAGAAAAACTGAAGACACAAAGGACCCATCCTTTTGGGTAGGAGGAGGTTACAGTGTGGATGCTGGCAAGTATTTCTGGCTGAATGGAGAAGAACTGGGAAACTGGGTACAATGGATTGATTCTAATCCTTCACCAGTTCCGGTATCCACTCGGGTAGCACTCAAGCAAAGAAAAAATGCTACTTTATTCCAATCAAAACAAGACAATACAAAATACATGTATATTTGTGAGCTGGAAGTTCCATAATAAATTTTAGTGAGATATCATTTCCACACTCCACACTCAAGAGTGATCCCTCCAGTCAATGGCGTATATCTGCATTTTGCATTCAGAATGCTTTGCATTTTGCAATTCAGAATGCTTTGCATTTTGCTCCGGTGGCTTTTGTGCACTTGGACGTTTTAACAATTTTGTTGGCTTCTCTACATACAAACAAAGCACAGCTGAGAGTGACAGCATCAACAAAATCCAAACACGTGCTTTAAAATACAGTAAAATTCTCTGAAATCTTTTAAATATCTTTTGTTAAATTGATATGGAGGAGCCTTCCACTATTCCAAAATGCTGCTTAATATGCAACCAGGATGTGGAGGAAACTAAGCCTGTGTTTGGAGAAGATGCTGAACACATTGTTTCCCAGTTTTGGATTTCATTTCAGTGTTTTTGTGAATTGTTAGGAGTAGGTGAAATAGCCGAAAAAGGGCTAAATGAAGTTATCAACCAAGTAATTGGAATATTTCAAGAGAAAAGGTTAGATGGTGATGTGGAAGTCATAAGCGTTAAGAGTTCCCCATGCTGCCCTGAGTGTACTACAAGATTAGAGGAGATCGTCAGGATTAAAAACACAATTGAAGAATTAAAGGTATACTCCAAGTCACAGTGACAACAGTCAGAAAAAATGATTGATTTCATCAAGAATGAATTATATTTTTGTAGGTGAGTTTAAGGAAGAACGTGGATGGTCTCAGAAATTCTCTATTGGAAAATTCGTCATCAGCGGGTGCGTCCCACGACGACTGGTTTTTGGTTCGGAAGCAGATCTATTCTTGTACGTGTAAATCAACTTCAATAAGTTTTACACAAGATTAATTATTCGTATTGAAGGGGTTAAATAAAACATAACTCGTGTATATTTAGTCATTCCGGAGACGTTCCGAAGCAGCCCGACTTTCGATTCTTACAATCGTCAACGTCAACGAAGTAAACCCATCAAAAGCAAGAAACCAGGCTCATCCTCAGTAACGCTTGACAAAGATTTCCCTCAGACAGCCGAAGATTCCATTTCACGTACTAACTTTCTGTAATGAGGATAATGAAACTGATAATCCTGAGACCAACAAAGCTGAAGATGCGGTCATTGAGAAGTATAAGGACTTGCTTAGACCATGCTCAGTAAAGCTGGATAGAAGAGATGTGGCGATATTCACATCAAGAATACGCCGGAAACAGGTGAACGTTGTAGAGGACAAAAGTTCCAGCAGTAATGTAGCTAAGCGCAGTTTTCTAGCAATTTCCAAGAAAATACTCTCTCCAATCGTACCGGGAGAAGATGCTGCGGTATTCAAGCATTAAACGCAAACGTTACCAAGATAGTCCATCTCAAAGTGTCAATGTAGGAGAATCGGATACAAACGATTTTGATCCTGAAATGGTCGATGACTTTCATCCTAATGATTGCATGGACGTAGATTCAGAAGGAACTAAAGAAACTTTATCAACCATGTCAAAATTGAATGCAACAAGATCTGACGCTAACGACTACTCGGAGTCTAGTACAGAAAGATTCAAGTGTCACTATTGTGACGAATCCTATAAACGAAAGCAAAACCTGCAGAGGCACCACAAGAGGTTACATCGGGGTAAAC
Source organism: Salina celebensis (assembly GCA_036561885.1). Taxonomy (NCBI): domain Eukaryota; kingdom Metazoa; phylum Arthropoda; class Collembola; order Entomobryomorpha; family Paronellidae; genus Salina; species Salina celebensis. The sequence continues at coordinate 5,611 of JAAXOA010004714.1, forward strand.
CTATCGTGTACCCCGAACTTATGCAGAGCAACACAAAACGTCGCCAGAAGAGAAAGTTCAGGTTGGGACCTACTCGTCTTAGAAGACACGGTCCAGAATCAGAAGTACCCCTGACAGAATGTAGCCGATTTGTATGTGTTTACTGCGATGAATCCTATAAAAACAAGAAAGGTTTAGAGAAGCATCACGAAAGACTGCATTCTGAGAAGCCTCTGATTTCGTCAAAGATAGAACTGCGGAAACCCGTAAGCAGATATGAAGCATTGACGAAAAATATGACTGAAGAAGAACGGCTGGATTGGGAGAAAACAAGATTTAAATGTCTTCACTGCGGGATCACTTGTCGATCTAAACAAAGCTTGATAAAACATGAAACTTTCCAGCATCCAGGAAAAGAGATCCTGATACCGGAGCGAGGTCCCAGACAGATTGGTCGGATTAATAAAAATTTCTGGCTTGTAAATGAGGATACAATACTATACAAATTCACTCTGATTCAAATATTATGCGCTGGAAACCAATTAGCTTGCCTGCAACAGAACTGTTCATTTGCAGTAACTGACGACGAAAATTGCAGCCCACAGGAACTGTTCCAGCGAATGACAGCCCACATTGACTCAAAACATTCAGTACTGGTTTTAGAAACGGACGAAACTCAACATCTTCCAAGTCTTAAGTGTCCAGTGCATTGTTGTGCGGAAGAGTTTCTACCGTACCAACAACGCATTTATCGTGAACACATCTTAACAGTGCACAAGATCGTAACTGCCATTTGTGATATATGCTGGAAACCAATGCGATATTACCAGCAGTCCTTTCAATTGCATATGTCGTCTCACCAAAGTCCAGAAGAAAGGCTTCAAGAAGAGAAAACCAGCATTCAAGAAGAAAATGTTTCCATGACAACGTCATCCGGAGGCACAACTGGTGCTTATAGTGAAAGTGAGTCCAGACCGAAGAGGAGTTGTACTAAAAAATCAATCCCTCTTAGCAAGTTGTTAGCGGAAACTGACAAAATAGTCGATGGAGGTGATATTGATGACGATTACCAGCCGTCTGGAGAAGAAAGTGATGATGGGCAAGAGGATGAAATAGGTGACACCGCCAACGATAAGAATTCTACGATTATCGAGAAACGAGGAAAAAACCAGGACAAAAATGAGAGTCAGTTTAAATGCCAATTCTGTGGGGTGTCCTTCAAGAGTAAGAACAGTCGACGAAGGCACACAGTACGATTCCATAGGGACGACTACTTGCCAGAAGACCTCGACTACGATGATAACTTGAATACCTTCCGAATCGCCCGTTCTGAAGCTATCTCACACCTTCCAGACAAGAATTTACTTATCTACAAGTTCACATTGTTTCAGTTTTCAGCTAGCCACGATATTGAATGTTTGGAACCTGGCTGTTCAACCATAATTCCAGGCAATGATTACATTTCACTTCAAGACTTTAAGGAACACGTAACGGTTTCCCATTTCCAGCAAAACCACCCGGATCAGAAGAATTCTTACATTAAAAAAACACGGAAATGCTTCCTTTGTCCTCCGGAAACGGAAACTTTCCCAACTGGAAATCGCCTTCGACAGCATCTTTTAGCCGGAATCCATGGAAATTGCCCACGCCGATGCGACTCTTGTGGAAAGAGTATCCAGTCGTCTAACGCCTTGAAGGATCACGAGTGGAGCCATAAAAGTCCCGAGGAAAAGGAGCTTTGTCAACCTCCGAAGTCTGTGATAACAAGAAGGCCAGGAGGGTTTGTGTGTCAACATTGCGGACGTACGTTTTCCACGGAGCATAATTTAAAACAACATGTTCTCTGTCATGACTCTTATGAATCCAGAGCGAAGTGGCTGTGCAGCGAGTGCCCAAGTAAATTTCAGAGTGCCGTTGGCCTTCGGTTACATTTGCAAAGACTTCATAGTAAAGGCGATGAATCTTTGTACAAAACTTGTCCCTATTGCAACGTAAAAATATTTCATCGAGATGGAACCAGGTTCAGAAGGCACGTGAAGAGTCACATAACAAAAGAAAAGGACCATACTTGCGATAAGTGTGGTGTTTCATTTTGGAACTATGGAGATTTGAAGAGACACGACAAGTGGAAACATCAGAATCACAGAAGCTACAACTGTGCGCATTGCGAAGAAAGCTACAAATACCCGTCCAATTTACGTAGACATCTTTTGAAGACTCACCCCGATCAAGTACAAGATGAGCTGGCGACAATAAAACCGAAAAATTTAGGACCTTTACAATATCGACCGGAGTTTTATGGACCGAAAATAGCTTTCCCTTGTGAAATTTGTGAGAAAGTGTTTCCTCTTAGAAGTCGAATGACAAAACATGTTAAAATGTATCATAAAACTGAATATGAAACTGGGCTGATAAAGCTTGAGTGAGAAGTCTCTCTATTTTCATGTTTTGTTGTTTTTACTAATTAATATACTTAGTACTGAGAACAATTATTGTTATTGTCGAATCGAAAATTCATGATTGAAATAAACTATTGTAGCTTTATCGAATGCAATTGCCTATTATTTTGGAACATTTCTCAGGAAACCCCAAAATTGCTCGTGAGGTGAGGAACAGCTCGGGCAGCATACAGCTGTTAGTCTGTAGTGGCATTTGTGTAAACGATCTGACTTTCATTCAGGTTGTTTGGAGGAGTTATCGTTTTCGCGTGCTTTGACAAATCCCTGTTAAATGTTGCGTTGCACAATAAATCTTCTTAGCCAAGAAGAAGAAAAGGAACTTCTCAGGGAAAGCGATACAATCATGGACATGGAATCGCGAAGAAATTGCGTTATTTGTGGAAACGAGGTGGAGGAAGCAAAACCGTTACTTGGAGACGAGGCTAATGAAGCAGTCGCAAAACTTCGAAGTGCATTCACGTTATTTTGCACCTTAGTGAGTGGGAAGGAGTTAAAAAATGAATCAGAGGAAATTGTAAACTCTGTGATAGGAAGGTTCCAATCTAACGATGGCGGGGAAAGTGAAGTTGCGTTGATAACTATTCCATGCTGCATGCAGTGCAACATCGTATTAAATGACATTGTAAAGATTCAAGAATCGATTGAGGAGTTAAAGGTTCGCTCATTAATACAAACCTCAAATTTTTAGTTCAAATTTAAAACACAAACCAGGGTTTTAAAAAAATGTTTTTGTACAGGCTACTCAAACCACGAAACTTGAAGTTCTCAAAAGTTCTCTATTAACCCATACCCGTAGAGAAGGTCCTCCTTCGCACTGGAGGGGCCTCCTCCAACTCCTCCTCGGCCAAATGGTCTCATGTACGTACTATTATTTGTAATTCAGCTGAAGACGTACTTCGAAGTCTGTGCAAGTTGGACCTTAGATCTAATTTATCAGTTTTTCTTGATTTTGTAGCTAATTCAGCGCAGTTCCGTTCGAAGTTGTGTTCACAAAAGCGGACCGCCGCTGCCCCTAGGTCACAAGGTCAGTGTTCCAAACGACCAAGAAATCATATACCCAATTCTCGCAGACCGATAACACCTGAACAATTCGACTACGACTTAGACGAGCAACTTCCATCGCCGTGTCCGAGTCCACCTTCTCTTGTTTCCAATGAAGATCAAGTCGGCAATTATACAAAACTTACCCGTCCATGTTCGATAGTGCTGACAAGGCTCACAGAAAGTACCCGTTTTCATGCAGATAGCTTGGATAATGCTACTTCGAAACTTGTGATTCATACTCCAAACATGAAGTCAAAATCGGTAAAGAGAATCAAAGACCCTGCAGAGAAACAAGGTTCCAAAACCCGAAGTGCTACACTAATTGAAGGACGCAATCCGCGCCAAATTCACCGTCCCGGTCGTAAACGTAATATACGAACGAAGACCAGTAGAAGACGTCGTCAACTAAGCCCATCGCGTATGGACGGTGAAATGTTATTTGATCCTTCGAATATTAGTGCAAGTGGTCGACCAAGACGGAGTAGTTCCATGAAATCGGTACCAGTAGGTAAACTGTTTGATGAACTTGATCAGATTTGTGAAGAAAATGATGCCGACTACACTCCCCGTGACTCTGGAGACGATAGCGACCTGAGTATGAATGAAAGTCGTAACAGTAAAGAGGTATCCAATAATGATTCAATGCTGAAAAAAGGATTCAGAAACAAAATGTTTTGGGAAATCACTCCAGAGATCCTTCTCTGCAGGTTCAATACAGTGAAAGTGTCTCACAATGGAAGCCGTTTGACCTGTCAGGAAGCAGGCTGTTCCTTCTTCGCTGCTGTAACGGACAACAACTACCAAACAATGTTCCAGAAAATGGCTAATCACATTGATATCCATACCTCAATTAAAGAGTGTAAAGCAAATCGTTCCCTTACAACAGTGGTTTGTCCCGTGCCAGGTTGCGATAAGAGTTTC